>JAOANR010000007.1:60063152-60141795 GCA_030278955.1 Hygrophila difformis | reverse complement strand
GTGCGCGTCGGGTGGCCTGTCGATAAAACGGTGCCAATCGGGTGGCCTGTCGGTAAAAGGGTGCCCGTCGGGTATGTCGGTAAAACGGTGTCCGTCGGGTGGCCTATCGGCAAAAGAGTGCACGTCGGGTGGTATGTCGGTAAAACAGTGTCCATCGGGTGGCCGTCGATATAACGATGCCCGTCGGTGGCCTGTCGGTAAAATGGTGCTCGTCGGGGGCATTTCAGTAAAACGGTGCCCGTCGGGTTGCCTGTCAGTAAACGGTGCCCTTCGGGTGGCCTGTCGATAAAACGGTGCCCGCCGGGGGTATTTCATTAAAACGGTGCTCGTGGGGTCGCCTGTCAGTAAAACGGTGGCCGTCGAGTGGCTTGTCGGTAAAACGGTACCCATCCGAGATATTTTGGTAAAATGGTGCCCGTCGGGTGGCCTGTCAGGAAAACGGTGCCCGTCCGGTGGCCTGTCGGCAAAACAGTGCCCGTCGGATGGTATGTCGATAAAACGGTGCCCGTCGGGTGGCCTGTCTGTAAAACGGTGTCCGTCGGGGACATTTCGGTAAAACGGTGTCCGTCGGGCATGTAGGTAAAACGGTGTCCGTCGGGTGGCCTGTCGGCAAAACAGTACCCGTCGGGAGGTATGTCGGGAAAACGGTGCCCGTCGGGTGGTATGTCGGTAAAACGGTGCCTGTCGATAAAACTGTGCCCGTCGGGTGGCCTGTTGGTAAAATGGTGCCCGTCGAGCATGTCGGTAAAACGGTGCTCGTCGGGTGGCCAGGCAAAGCAGTGACCGTCGGGTGGTATATCGGAAAAACAGTGCCCGTCGGGTGACCCGTCGATAAAACAGTGCCTGTTGGGTGGCCTGTCGGTAAAACGGTGCCCGTACGGTGCCCATCGGGTTGCCTGTCGGTAACACGATGCCCGTCGGGTGGCCTGTCGGTAATACGGTTCCCGTCGGGTAGCTTGTCGGTAAAATGGTCCGTAGGGTGGCCTGTCGGAAAAATGTTGTCCGTCGGGCATGTAGGTAAAACGTTGCCCGTCAGGTGGCAGTCGGTAACACGGTGCCCGTCGGGTGTCCTGTTGGTAAAACGGTGCCCGTCGGGTGGCCAGTCAGTAGGACTGTGCCCGTCGGGAGGCCAGTCGGTAAAACGGTGCCCTTCGGGTGGCCTGTCGGTAAAACCATGCCCATCGGGTGGCGTATCGCTAAAATGGTGCTCGTCGGGTGGCCAGTCGGTAAAAAAGTGCCCGTCGGGAATGTCAGTAAAACAGTGTCCGTCCGGTGGCCTTTCGGCAAAACAGTGCCCGTCGGGTCGTATGTCGGTAAAACGGTGTCCGTCTGGTGGCCCGTCGATATAACGGTGCCCGTCGGTGGCCTGTCGGTAAAACGGAGCTCGTCGGGGGCATTTCGGTAAAACGGTGCCCGTCGGGTGGCCTGTCGATAAAACGGTGCCCGTCGGGGGTATTTCGGTAAAACGGTGCTCGTCGGGTCGCCTGTCAGTAAAATGGTGGCCGTCGAGTGGCCTGTCGGTAAAACGGCCCGTCCGGGATATTTTGGTAAAATGGTGCCCGTCGGGTGGCCTGTCCGGAAAACGGTGCCCGTCCGGTGGCCTGTCGGCAAAACAGTGCCCGTCGGGTGGCCTGTCGATAAAACGGTTTCCGTCGGGCACATTTCGGTAAAATGGGGTCCGTCGGGCATGTCGGTAAAACGGTGTCCGTCGGGTGGCCTGTCGGCAAAATAGTGCCCGTCGGGTGGTATGCCGGTAAAACGGTTCCCGTCAGGTGGTATGTAGGTAAGACAGTGCCCGTCGATGAAACGGTGCCCGTCGGGCATGTCGGTAAAACGGTGTCCGTCGGGTGGCCTGTCGGCAAAACAGTGCCCGTCGGGTGGTATATCGGAAAAACAGTGCCCATCTGACCCGTCGATAAAACAGTGCCTGTCGGGTGGCCTGTCGGTATAACGATGTCCGTCGGGGGCATTTCGGTAAAACGGTGCCCATCGGGTTGCCTGTCAGTAAAACGTTGCCCGTCGGGTGGCCTGTCGGTAATACGGTGCAAGTCGGGTGGCTTGTCGGTAAAATGGTGCCCGTAGGGTGGCCTGTCGGAAAAATGTTGCCCGTCGGGCATGTCGGTAAAATTGTGCCCGTCGGGTGGCCTGTCGGTAACACGGTGCCCGTTGGGTGGCCTGTCGGTAAAACGGTGCCCGTCGGGTGGCCAGTCAGTAGGACTGTGCCCGTCGGGTGGCAGTCGGTAACACGGTGCCCTTCGGGTGGCCTGTCGGTAAAACCGTGCCCATCGGGTGGCGTGTCGGTAAAATGGTGCTCGACGGGCGGCCAGTCGATAAAATGTTGCCCGTCGGGTGGCCTGTCGGTAAAACGATGCCCGTCAGGGTGCATTCTGTAAAATGGAACCATTCGGGTGGCCTGTCGGTAAAACGGTGCCCGTCGGTTGGTCAGTCAGTAAAACGATGCCCGTCGGGTGGCCATCGGTAAAACAGTGCCAATCAGGTGGCCTGTCGGTAAAATGGTGCCCGTCGGGCAAGTCGGTAAAATGGTGCCCGTCTGGTGGCCTGTCCGTAAAACGGTGCCCGTCGGGTGGCCTGTCGGTAAAACGATGTCCGTCGGTTGGTCAGTCAGTAAAACGGTGCCCGTCGGGTGGCCTATCGATAAAACAGTGCCATTCGGGTGGCCTGTCGGTAAAATGGTGCCCGTCGGGCATCTCGGTAAAACTGTGTCCGTCCGGTGGCCTTTCGGCAAAACAGTGCCCGTCGGGTGGTATGTCGGTAAAACGGTGTCCGTCGGGGGGGCCCATCGATATAACGGTGCCCATCGGTGGCCTGTCGGTAAAACGGTGCTCGTCGGGGTCATTTCGGTAAAACGGTGCCCGTCGGGTTGCCTGTCAGTAAAACGGTGCCCTTCAGGTGGCTTGTCGGTAAAACGGTGCCCGTCGGGGGTATTTCGGTAAAACGGTGCTCGTCGGGTCGCCTATCAGTAAAACGGTGGCCGTCGAGTGGCCTGACGGTAAAACGGTATCCGTCCGGGATATTTTGGTAAAATGGTGCACGTCGGGTGGCCTGTCAGGAAAATGGTGCCCGTCCGGAGGCCTGTCGGCAAAACAGTGCCCATCGGGTGGTATGTCGGTAAAACGGTGCCCGTCGATAAAACGGTGCCCGTCGGGTGGCCTGTCGGTAAAACGGTGTCCGTCGGGGACATTTCGGTAAAACGGTGTCCGACGGGCATGTCAGTAAAACGGTGTCCGTTGGGTGGCCTGTCAGCAAAACAGTACTCGTCGGGTGGTATGTCGGTAAAACGGTGCTCGTCGGATGGTATGTCGGTAAAACGGTGCCCTGTCCATAAAACGGTGCCCGTCGGGTGGTATGTCGGTAAAACGGTGCCCGTCGATAAAACGGTGCCCGTCGGGTGGCCTGTCGGTAAAATGGTGCCCGTCGGGCATGTCGGTAAAACGGTGCCCGTCGGGTGGCCTGTATGCAAAGCAGTGCCCGTCGGGTGGAATATCGGAAAAAACGGTGCCCGTCGGGTGACCCGTCGATAAAACAGTGCCTGTCGGGTGGCCTTTCGGTAAACCGGTGCCCGTCGGGGGCATTTCGGTAAAACGGTGCCCATCGGGTTGCCTGTCAGTAAAACGGTGCCCGTCGGGTGGCCTGTCAGTAATACGGTGCCCGTCGGGTAGCTTGTCGGTAAAATGGTGCCCGTAGGGTGGCCTGTCGGAAAAATGTTGCCCGTCGGGCATGTCGGTAAAACGGTGCCCGTCGGGTGGTCTGTCGGTACCACGGTGCCCGTCAGGTGCCTGTCGGTAAAATGGTGCCTGTCGGGTGGCCAGTAGGTAAAACGGTGCCCTTCGGGTGGCCTATCGGTAAAACCGTGCCCATCTGGTGGCGTGTCGGTAAAATGGTGCTCGTCGGGTGGCCAATCGGTAAAATGGTGCCCGTCGGGCATGTCGGTAAAACAGTGCCGATCGGGTAGCTTGTCGGTAAAACTGCGCCCGTCGGGTGGCCTGTCGGTAAAACGGTGCCCGTCGGTTGGCCTGTCGGTAAAACGGTACCCGTCTGTTGGCCTGTCGTTAAAACGGTGCCCGTTGGTGGCCTGTCGGTAAAACGGTGCTCGTCGGGGGAATTTCGGTAAAACGATGCCCGTCGGGTTGCCTGTCAGTAAAACGGTGCCCGTCGGGTGGCCGGTCGGTAAAAGGTTGCCCGTCGGGTGGCCTGTCGGTAAAACGGTACCCGTCTGTTGGCCTGTCGATAAAACAGTGCCCGTCAGTGGGCATTTCGGTAAAATGGAGCCCGCCGGGTGGCCTGTCGGTAAAACGGTACGCGTCGGTTGGCCAGTCGGTAAAACAGTGCCCGTCAGGTGGCCTGTCGATAAAACAGTGCCAATCGGGTGGCCTGTCGGTAAAAGGGTGCCCGTCGGGTATGAGGGAAAAACGGTGTCCATCGGGTGGCCTATTTGCAAAACAGTGCCTGTCGGGTGGTATGTCGGTAAAACGGTGCCCGTCAGGTGGCCCGTCCATGAAACGGTGCCCGTCGGATGGCGTGTCGATAAAACGGTGCCCGTCTGGTGGCCTTTCAGTAAAACGGTGCCCGTCTGGTGGCCTGTCGGTAAAACGGTGCCCGTCAGGGGGCATATCGTTAAAATGGAGCCCGTCGGGTGGCCTGTCGGTAAAACGGTGCCCGTCGGTTGGCTAGTCGGTAAAACGGTGCCCGTCGGGTGGCCTGTCGTTAAAAGAGTGCCAATCGGGTGGCCTGTCGGTAAAATGGTGACCGTCGGCCATGACGGTATAACGGTGTCCATCGGGTGGCCTATCGGCAAAACAATGCCCTTCAGCTGGTAGGTCGGTAAAACGGTGCCCGTCGGGTGGCCCGTCGATAAAACGCTGCCCGTCGGGTGGCCTGTCGACAAAACGGTGCCCATCGGGGGCATTTTGGTAAAACAGTGCCCGTTGGGTGGCCTGTTAGTAAAACGGTTCCCGTCGGGTGGCCTGTCAGTAATACGGTGCCCGTCGGGTGGTATGTCGGTAAAACGGTGCCCGTCGGGTGGCGTGTCGGTAAAACGGTGCTCGTCGGGTGGCCTGTCGATAAAATGGTGCCCGTCGGGCATGTCGGTATACAGTGCCTGTCGGGTGGCCTGTCGGTAAAACGGTGCTCGTAGGGTGGCCTGTCGGTAAAATTGTGGCCATCGGGCCTGTCGGTAAAATTGTGGCCGTCGGGCATGTCGGTAAAATGGTGTCCATCGGTTGGCCTATCGGCAAAACAATGCCCTTCAGCTGGTAGGTCGGTAAAACGGTGCCCGTCGGGTGGCCCGTCGATAAAACGGTGCCCGTCGGGTGGCCTGTCGACAAAACGGTGCCCATCGGGGGCATTTTGGTAAAACAGTGCCCGTTGGGTGGCCTGTCAGTAAAACGGTTCCTGTCGGGTGGCTTGTCAGTAATACGGTGCCCGTCGGGTGGTATGTCGGTAAAACGGTGCCCGTCGGGTGGCGTGTCGGTAAAACGGTGCTCGTCGGGTGGCCTGTCGATAAAATGGTGCCCGTCGGGCATGTTGGTAATACAGTGCCTGTCGGGTGGCCTGTCGGTAAAACGGTGTCCGTCGGGTGGCCTGTCGGCAAAATAGTGCCCGTCGGGTGGTATGCCAGTAAAACGGTTCCCATCAGGTGGTATGTCGGTAAGACGGTGCCCGTCGATGAAACGGTGCCCGTCGGGCATGTCGGTAAAACGGTGTCCGTCGGGTGGCCTGTCGGCAAAACAGTGCCCGTCGGGTGGTATATCGGAAAAACAGTGCCCATCTGACCCGTCGATAAAACAGTGCCTGTCGAGTGGCCTGTCGGTATAACGATGTCCGTCGGGGGCATTTCGGTAAAACGGTGCCCATCGGGTTGCCTGTCAGTAAAACGTTGCCCGTCGGGTGGCCTGTCGGTAATACGGTGCAAGTCGGGTGGCTTGTCGGTAAAATGGTGCCCGTAGGGTGGCCTGTCGGAAAAATGTTGCCCGTCGGGCATGTCGGTAAAATTGTGCCCGTCGGGTGGCCTGTCGGTAACACGGTGCCCGTTGGGTGGTCTGTCGGTAAAACGGTGCCCGTCGGGTGGCCAGTCAGTAGGACTGTGCCCGTCGGGTGGCAGTCGGTAACACGGTGCCCTTCGGGTGGCCTGTCGGTAAAACCGTGCCCATCGGGTGGCGTGTCGGTAAAATGGTGCTCGACGGGCGGCCAGTCGATAAAATGTTGCCCGTCGGGTGGCCTGTCGGTAAAACGATGCCCGTCAGGGTGCATTCTGTAAAATGGAACCATTCGGGTGGCCTGTCGGTAAAACGGTGCCCGTCGGTTGGTCAGTCAGTAAAACGATGCCCGTCGGGTGGCCATCGGTAAAACAGTGCCAATCAGGTGGCCTGTCGGTAAAATGGTGCCCGTCGGGCAAGTCGGTAAAATGGTGCCCGTCTGGTGGCCTGTCCGTAAAACGGTGCCCGTCGGGTGGCCTGTCGGTAAAACGATGTCCGTCGGTTGGTCAGTCAGTAAAACGGTGCCCGTCGGGTGGCCTATCGATAAAACAGTGCCATTCGGGTGGCCTGTCGGTAAAATGGTGCCCGTCGGGCATCTCGGTAAAACGGTGTCCGTCCGGTGGCCTTTCGGCAAAACAGTGCCCGTCGGGTGGTATGTCGGTAAAACGGTGTCCGTCGGGGGGGCCCATCGATATAACGGTGCCCATCGGTGGCCTGTCGGTAAAACGGTGCTCGTCGGGGTCATTTCGGTAAAACGGTGCCCGTCGGGTTGCCTGTCAGTAAAACGGTGCCCTTCAGGTGGCTTGTCGGTAAAACGGTGCCCGTCGGGGGTATTTCGGTAAAACGGTGCTCGTCGGGTCGCCTATCAGTAAAACGGTGGCCGTCGAGTGGCCTGACGGTAAAACGGTATCCGTCCGGGATATTTTGGTAAAATGGTGCACGTCGGGTGGCCTGTCAGGAAAATGGTGCCCGTCCGGAGGCCTGTCGGCAAAACAGTGCCCATCGGGTGGTATGTCGGTAAAACGGTGCCCGTCGATAAAACGGTGCCCGTCGGGTGGCCTGTCGGTAAAACGGTGTCCGTCGGGGACATTTCGGTAAAACGGTGTCCGACGGGCATGTCAGTAAAACGGTGTCCGTTGGGTGGCCTGTCAGCAAAACAGTACTCGTCGGGTGGTATGTCGGTAAAACGGTGCTCGTCGGATGGTATGTCGGTAAAACGGTGCCCGTCCATAAAACGGTGCCCGTCGGGTGGTATGTCGGTAAAACGGTGCCCGTCGATAAAACGGTGCCCGTCGGGTGGCCTGTCGGTAAAATGGTGCCCGTCGGGCATGTCGGTAAAACGGTGCCCGTCGGGTGGCCTGTATGCAAAGCAGTGCCCGTCGGGTGGAATATCGGAAAAACGGTGCCCGTCGGGTGACCCGTCGATAAAACAGTGCCTGTCGGGTGGCCTTTCGGTAAACCGGTGCCCGTCGGGGGCATTTCGGTAAAACGGTGCCCATCGGGTTGCCTGTCAGTAAAACGGTGCCCGTCGGGTGGCCTGTTAGTAATACGGTGCCCGTCGGGTAGCTTGTCGGTAAAATGGTGCCCGTAGGGTGGCCTGTCGGAAAAATGTTGCCCGTCGGGCATGTCGGTAAAACGGTGCCCGTCGGGTGGTCTGTCGGTACCACGGTGCCCGTCAGGTGCCTGTCGGTAAAATGGTGCCTGTCGGGTGGCCAGTAGGTAAAACGGTGCCCTTCGGGTGGCCTATCGGTAAAACCGTGCCCATCTGGTGGCGTGTCGGTAAAATGGTGCTCGTCGGGTGGCCAATCGGTAAAATGGTGCCCGTCGGGCATGTCGGTAAAACAGTGCCGATCGGGTAGCTTGTCGGTAAAACTGCGCCCGTTGGGTGGCCTGTCGGTAAAACGGTGCCCGTCGGTTGGCCTGTCGGTAAAACGGTACCCGTCTGTTGGCCTGTCGTTAAAACGGTGCCCGTTGGTGGCCTGTCGGTAAAACGGTGCTCGTCGGGGGAATTTCGGTAAAACGATGCCCGTCGGGTTGCCTGTCAGTAAAACGGTGCCCGTCGGGTGGCCGGTCGGTAAAAGGTTGCCCGTCGGGTGGCCTGTCGGTAAAACGGTACCCGTCTGTTGGCCTGTCGATAAAACAGTGCCCGTCAGTGGGCATTTCGGTAAAATGGAGCCCGCCGGGTGGCCTGTCGGTAAAACGGTACGCGTCGGTTGGCCAGTCGGTAAAACAGTGCCCGTCAGGTGGCCTGTCGATAAAACAGTGCCAATCGGGTGGCCTGTCGGTAAAAGGGTGCCCGTCGGGTATGAGGGAAAAACGGTGTCCATCGGGTGGCCTATTTGCAAAACAGTGCCTGTCGGGTGGTATGTCGGTAAAACGGTGCCCGTCAGGTGGCCCGTCCATGAAACGGTGCCCGTCGGATGGCGTGTCGATAAAACGGTGCCCGTCTGGTGGCCTTTCAGTAAAACGGTGCCCGTCTGGTGGCCTGTCGGTAAAACGGTGCCCGTCAGGGGGCATATCGTTAAAATGGAGCCCGTCGGGTGGCCTGTCGGTAAAACGGTGCCCGTCGGTTGGCTAGTCGGTAAAACGGTGCCCGTCGGGTGGCCTGTCGTTAAAAGAGTGCCAATCGGGTGGCCTGTCGGTAAAATGGTGACCGTCGGCCATGACGGTATAACGGTGTCCATCGGGTGGCCTATCGGCAAAACAATGCCCTTCAGCTGGTAGGTCGGTAAAACGGTGCCCGTCGGGTGGCCCGTCGATAAAACGCTGCCCGTCGGGTGGCCTGTCGACAAAACGGTGCCCATCGGGGGCATTTTGGTAAAACAGTGCCCGTTGGGTGGCCTGTTAGTAAAACGGTTCCCGTCGGGTGGCCTGTCAGTAATACGGTGCCCGTCGGGTGGTATGTCGGTAAAACGGTGCCCGTCGGGTGGCGTGTCGGTAAAACGGTGCTCGTCGGGTGGCCTGTCGATAAAATGGTGCCCGTCGGGCATGTCGGTATACAGTGCCTGTCGGGTGGCCTGTCGGTAAAACGGTGCTCGTAGGGTGGCCTGTCGGTAAAATTGTGGCCATCGGGCCTGTCGGTAAAATTGTGGCCGTCGGGCATGTCGGTAAAATGGTGTCCATCGGTTGGCCCATCGGCAAAACAATGCCCTTCAGCTGGTAGGTCGGTAAAACGGTGCCCGTCGGGTGGCCCGTCGATAAAACGGTGCCCGTCGGGTGGCCTGTCGACAAAACGGTGCCCATCGGGGGCATTTTGGTAAAACAGTGCCCGTTGGGTGGCCTGTCAGTAAAACGGTTCCTGTCGGGTGGCTTGTCAGTAATACGGTGCCCGTCGGGTGGTATGTCGGTAAAACGGTGCCCGTCGGGTGGCGTGTCGGTAAAACGGTGCTCGTCGGGTGGCCTGTCGATAAAATGGTGCCCGTCGGGCATGTTGGTAATACAGTGCCTGTCGGGTGGCCTGTCGGTAAAACGGTGTCCGTCGGGTGGCCTGTCGGCAAAATAGTGCCCGTCGGGTGGTATGCCAGTAAAACGGTTCCCATCAGGTGGTATGTCGGTAAGACAGTGCCCGTCGATGAAACGGTGCCCGTCGGGCATGTCGGTAAAACGGTGTCCGTCGGGTGGCCTGTCGGCAAAACAGTGCCCGTCGGGTGGTATATCGGAAAAACAGTGCCCATCTGACCCGTCGATAAAACAGTGCCTGTCGAGTGGCCTGTCGGTATAACGATGTCCGTCGGGGGCATTTCGGTAAAACGGTGCCCATCGGGTTGCCTGTCAGTAAAACGTTGCCCGTCGGGTGGCCTGTCGGTAATACGGTGCAAGTCGGGTGGCTTGTCGGTAAAATGGTGCCCGTAGGGTGGCCTGTCGGAAAAATGTTATCTGTCGGGCATGTCGGTAAAATTGTGCCCGTCGGGTGGCCTGTCGGTAACACGGTGCCCGTTGGGTGGCCTGTCGGTAAAACGGTGCCCGTCGGGTGGCCAGTCAGTAGGACTGTGCCCGTCGGGTGGCCAGTCGGTAACACGGTGCCCTTCGGGTGGCCTGTCGGTAAAACCGTGCCCTTCGGGTGGCGTGTCGGTAAAATGGTGCTCGTCGGGTGGCCAGTCGATAAAATGTTGCCCGTCGGGTGGCCTGTCGGTAAAACGATGCCCGTCAGGGTGCATTCTGTAAAATGGAACCATTCGGGTGGCCTGTCGGTAAAACGGTGCCCGTCGGTTGGTCAGTCGGTAAAACGATGCCCGTCGGGTGGCCATCGGTAAAACAGTGCCAATCAGGTGGCCTGTCGGTAAAATGGTGCCCGTCGGGCAAGTCGGTAAAATGGTGCCCGTCTGGTGGCCTGTCCGTAAAACGGTGCCCGTCGGGTGGCCCGTCGGTAAAACGATGCCCGTCGGTTGGTCAGTCAGTAAAACGGTGCCCGTCGGGTGGCCTATCGGTAAAATAGTGCCATTCGGGTGGCCTGTCGGTAAAATGGTGCCCGTCGGGCATGTCGGTAAAACGGTGTCCGTCCGGTGGCCTTTCGGCAAAACAGTGCCCGTCGGGTGGTATGTCGGTAAACCGGTGTCCGTCGGGGGGGCCCATCGATATAACGGTGCCCATCGGTGGCCTGTCGGTAAAACGGTGCTCGTCGGGGTCATTTCGGTAAAACGGTGCCCGTCGGGTTGCCTGTCAGTAAAACGGTGCCCTTAAGGTGGCTTGTCGGTAAAACGGTGCCCGTCGGGGGTATTTCGGTAAAACGGTGCTCGTCGGGTCGCCTATCAGTAAAACGGTGGCCGTCGAGTGGCCTGACGGTAAAACGGTATCCGTCCGAGATATTTTGGTAAATGGTGCACGTCGGGTGGCCTGTCAGGAAAACGGTGCCCGTCCGGTGGCCTGTCGGCAAAACAGTGCCCATCGGGTGGTATGTCGGTAAAACGGTGCCCGTCGATAAAACGGTGCCCGTCGGGTGGCCTGTCGGTAAAACGGTGTCCGTCGGGGACATTTCGGTAAAACGGTGTTTGACGGGCATGTCAGTAAAACGGTGTCCGTTGGGTGGCCTGTCAGCAAAACAGTACTCGTCGGGTGGTATGTCGGTAAAACGGTGCTCGTCGGATGGTATGTCGGTAAAACGGTGCCCGTCCATAAAACGGTGCCCGTCGGGTGGTATGTCGGTAAAACGGTGCCCGTCGATAAAACGGTGCCCGTCGGGTGGCCTGTCGGTAAAATGGTGCCCGTCGGGCATGTCGGTAAAACGGTGCCCGCCGGGTGGCCTGTATGCAAAGCAGTGCCCGTCGGGTGGAATATCGGAAAAACGGTGCCCGTCGGGTGACCCGTCGATAAAACAGTGCCTGTCGGGTGGCCTTTCGGTAAACCGGTGCCCGTCGGGGGCATTTCGGTAAAACGGTGCCCATCGGGTTGCCTGTCAGTAAAACGGTGCCCGTCGGGTGGCCTGTCAGTAATACGGTGCCCGTCGGGTAGCTTGTCGGTAAAATGGTGCCCGTATGGTGGCCTGTCGGAAAAATGTTGCCCGTCGGGCATGTCGGTAAAACGGTGCCCGTCGGGTGGTCTGTCGGTAACACGGTGCCCGTCAGGTGCCTGTCGGTAAAATGGTGCCTGTCGGGTGGCCAGTAGGTAAAACGGTGCCCTTCGGGTGGCCTATCGGTAAAACCGTGCCCATCTGGTGGCGTGTCGGTAAAATGGTGCTCGTCGGGTGGCCAATCGGTAAAATGGTGCCCGTCGGGCATGTCGGTAAAACAGTGCCGATCGGGTAGCTTGTCGGTAAAACTGCGCCCGTCGGGTGGCCTGTCGGTAAAACGGTGCCCGTCGGTTGGCCTGTCGGTAAAACGGTACCCGTCTGTTGGCCTGTCGTTAAAACGGTGCTCGTTGGTGGCCTGTCGGTAAAACGGTGCTCGTCGGGGGAATTTCGGTAAAACGGTGCCCGTGGGGTTGCCTGTCAGTAAAACGGTGCCCGTCGGGTGGCCGGTCGGTAAAAGGTTGCCCGTCGGGTGGCCTGTCGGTAAAACGGTACCCGTCTGTTGGCCTGTCGATAAAACAATGCCCGTCAGTGGGCATTTTGGTAAAATGGAGCCCGCCGGGTGGCCTGTCGGTAAAACGGTACTCGTCGGTTGGCCAGTTGGTAAAACAGTGCCCGTCAGGTGGCCTGTCGATAAAACAGTGCCAATCGGGTGGCCTGTCGGTAAAAGGGTGCCCGTCGGGTATGAGGGAAAAACGGTGTCCATCGGGTGGCCTATTTGCAAAACAGTGCCTGTCGGGTGGTATGTCGGTAAAACGGTGCCCGTCAGGTGGCCCGTCCATGAAACGGTCCCCGTCGGATGGCGTGTCGATAAAACGGTGCCCGTCTGGTGGCCTTTCAGTAAAACGGTGCCCGTCTGGTGGCCTGTCGGTAAAATGGTGCCCGTCAGGGGGCATATCGTTAAAATGGAGCCCGTCGGGTGGCCTGTCGGTAAAACGGTGCCCGTCGGTTGGCTAGTCAGTAAAACGGTGCCCGTCGGGTGGCCTGTCGTTAAAAGAGTGCCAATCGGGTGGCCTGTTGGTAAAATGGTGCCCGTCGGCCATGTCGGTAAAACGGTGTCCATCGGGTGGCCTATCGGCAAAACAATGCCCTTCAGCTGGTAGGTCGGTAAAACGGTGCCTGTCGGGTGGCCCGTCGATAAAACGGTGCCCGTCGGGTGGCCTGTCGACAAAACGGTGCCCATCGGGGGCATTTTGGTAAAACAGTGCCCGTTGGGTGGCCTGTCAGTAAAACGGTTCCCGTCGGGTGGCCTGTCAGTAATATGGTGCCCGTCGGGTGGTATGTCGGTAAAACGGTGCCCGTCGGGTGGCGTGTCGGTAAAACGGTGCTCGTCGGGTGGCCTGTCGATAAAATGGTGCCCGTCGGGCATGTCGGTATACAGTGCCTGTCGGGTGGCCTGTCGGTAAAACGGTGCTCGTAGGGTGGCCTGTCGGTAAAATTGTGGCCGTCGGGCCTGTCGGTAAAATTGTGGCCGTCGGGCATGTCGGTAAAATGGTGTCCATCGGGTGGCCTATCGGCAAAACAATGCCCTTCAGCTGGTAGGTCGGTAAAACGGTGCCCGTCGGGTGGCCCGTCGATAAAACGGTGCCTGTCGGGTGGCCTGTCGACAAAACGGTGCCCATCGGGGGCATTTTGGTAAAACAGTGCCCGTTGGGTGGCCTGTCAGTAAAACGGTTCCTGTCGGGTGGCTTGTCAGTAATACGGTGCCCGTCGGGTGGTATGTCGGTAAAACGGTGCCCGTCGGGTGGCGTGTCGGTAAAACGGTGCTCGTCGGGTGGCCTGTCGATAAAATGGTGCCCGTCGGGCATGTCGGTAATACAATGCCAGTCGGGTGGCCTGTCGGTAAAACGGTGCTCGTAGGGTGGCCTGTCGGTAAAATTGTGGCTGTCGGGCCTGTCGGTAAAATTGTGGCCGTCGGGCATGTCGGTAAAATGGTGCCCGTCGGGTGGCATGTCGGTAAAATGGTGCCCTTCGGGTAGCCTGTCGGTAAAACGGTGTCCGTTGGGTGGCTAGTCAGTAGAACTGTGCCCGTCGGGTGGCCAGTCGGTAGAACTGTGCCCGTCGGGTGGCCAGTCGGTAAAACGGTGCCTGTCGGGTGGCGTGTCGGTAAAACGGTGCCCGTGGGTGGCCAGTCTGTAGAACTGTACCCGTCAGGTGGCCAGTCGGTAAAACGGTGCCCGTAAGGTGGCTTATCGGTAAAACCGTGCCCATCGGGTGGCGTGTCGGTAAAACGGTACTCGTCGGGTGGCCTGTCGGTAAAATGGTGCCCGTCGGGCATGTCGGTAAAACAGTGCCTGTCGGGTGGCCTGTCGGTAAAACTGTGCCCGTCGGGTGGCCTGTCGGTAAAACGGTGCCCGTCTGGTGGCCTGTCCGTAAAATGGTGCCCGTCGGGTGGCGTGTCAGTAAAACGATGCCCGTCAGGGGGCATTTCCGTAAAATGGAGCCCGTCAGGTCGCCTGTCGGTAAAACGGTGCCCGTCAGGTGGCCTGACGTTAAAACAGTGCCAATCGGGTGGCCTGTCGGTAAAATGGTGCCCGTCGGCCATGTCGGTAAAACGGTGTCCACCGGGTGGCCTATCGGCAAAACAATGCCCTTCAACTGGTAGGTCGGTAACACGGTGCCCGTCGGGTGGCCCGTCGATAAAACGGTGCCCGTCGGGTGGCCAGTCAGTAGAACTGTGCCCGTCGGGTGGCCAGTCGGTAGAACTGTGCCCGTCGGGTGGCCAGTCGGTAAAACGGTGCCCGTCGTGTCGCCAGTCAGTAGAACTGTGCCCGTCGTGTGGCCAGTCGGTAGAACTGTGACCGTCGGGTGGCCAGTCGGTAAAACGGTGCCCGTCGGGTGGCGTGTCGGTAAAACGGTGCCCGTCGGGTGGCGTGTCGGTAAAACGGTGCCCGTCGGGTGGCCAGTCTGTAGAACTGTACCCGTCAGGTGGCCAGTCGGTAAAACGGTGCCCGTAAGGTGGCTTGTCGGTAAAATCGTGCCCATCGGGTGGCGTGTCGGTAATACGGTGCCCGTCGGGTGGCCAGTCAGTAGGACTGTGCCCGTCGGGTGGCCAGTCGGTAAAACGGTGCCCTTCGGGTGGCCTATCGTTAAAACAGTGCCAATCGGGTGGCCTGTCGGTAAAATGGTGCCCGTCGGCCATGTCGGTAAAACAGTGCCTGTCGGGTGGCCTGTCGGTAAAACTGTACCCGTCGGGTGGCCTGTCGGTAAAACGGTGCCCATCTGGTGGCCTGTCCGTAAAATGGTGCCCGTCGGGTGGCCAGTCGGTAAAACAATGCCCGTCAGGGGGCATTTCGGTAAAATGGAACCCATCGGGTGGCCTGTCGTTAAAACGGTGCCCGTCGGTTGTTCAGTCGGTAAAACTGTGCCCGTCGGGTGGCCTATCGGTAAAACAGTGCCAATCTTGTGGCCTGTCGGTAAAATGGTGCCCGTCGGGATTGTCGGTAAAACGGTGTCCGTCCGGTGGCCTTTCGGCAAAAGAGTGCCCGTCGGATGGTATGTCGGTAAAACGGTGTCCGTCGGGTGGCCCGTCGATGTAACACCCGAGGAGAAACAAATTCAAATTGTTTTGAACTACGTCATGACTTGATCCCTTCACAGGGTACGTAGGCAGCTTGGGAATTTAAATACCAAGTTCAGTCATAAAATAAATCACAAAATAAAAACATAACCGAAGGCATCCCAACGTTTAAACCCGAGGAAACCAAAACACAACTTCCGTAAAATCATTAAGGAAGGACGAGACGAGTTTAGGTAGACGAATTATCATACGGGAGTTAGATCGAATTCGTAAATAAACCCACATGAGAATTTCGAGTCGGGAATGACCCAAAAAGTCGGACCAAGAGCGCGAAGGATAGAAACCCGATCGAGAAAAGGAAGAAAAGAACCGACGGACCACACGAACCGCCCGAACCGGCCGGTTCGGCCGGCGCGCACCCCGCGCGCATACACGCGGCCACCGCGCGGCAAAAGGGAGACGCGTCCCAGGACTGCTCGCGCGCACTCCGCGCGTACAAAGGCTTATGTGCGCGTCACCTCCACGCCAGAGGTGCAGGAGGTGTAAACTTTCTTTCCATGGCGATTTTCTTGCCAAAAATCCGACCTCTATCGGTGGCAAGCCGATCACAGCCTTAGGGAAGGCTTAAGATCGGATTTGGGGCGCCTCCTTGCCACCACTTTTCAGAAAACAAACCCTAGGCCTCCATTCTTCCTCTCCAAGCCAAAACTCTCTCCGAATCCACTTCCCGACGAACATTCCGGCGACGACAAGGCGAAAGGAACCAAGCCCTGCCCTCTAGACTCTTGGTAAGCCATGGTTTAACATTTAATTTCGTCCATAACACATAGAAACTCAAAGTCTAACCCGTTTCCTTTACTACGATTTCACGCCGGAAAATGAACGAAAAGCGATCGGAAGGATTGGCCGTTCGTCGCGACCCTAGAGCGTCCGGACACCCATCCCGGTAATCCTAATCTTCAAATCAGTAAGTTAAAACCTTACTCACAAATTTTCGTGGTTATTTGTTGTTTAAAACTCGAGATATAGGCTTGTAACAAAAATCGGTTTTCAAAAACCCTATTTTCGTCCAATTTCAAAGACTCGCCTAAAACTCGACCTTCGGGAATTCAAACCGAAAACTTTTCAACATAAAAGTTGTTTCTAACACCTTTATCTATCTTGTGTCCAAATTTCAGCCGTTGACATTAAGATTTGCTATCCCAAATCACGCCGTAAAGTAAGGAAAAAAGAGTCATCTTCTACTCTCAACCCCCTAAGAAATCTAACAAGATAGTCAACGTCCTAGAGTTATGTAGCCTAATGCGTAAAGGCCACGCGTTATACGCATGCTACGTTCATAACCTCGAGGCTGAAGGAGTAAAGATAGACAACATCCCGGTGGTAAGAGAGTACCCGGATGTGTTCCCGGAAGACGTTCCCGGCATGTCCCCTGAGAGGGATCTCAAGTTCACCATAGATCTCATCCCGGGAACGGAACCTGTCTCAAAGGCTCCTTACCGTATGGCGCCACCGGAGATGAAGGAGCTAAAGGAGCAGCTCGAAGAATTGCTGGAAAAGGGATATATCAGACCGAGTACGTCTCCATGGGGAGCACCGGTCTTGTTCGTCAAGAAGAAGGATGGGAGTTTGCGACTGTGTATCGACTATAGAGGACTTAATCAAGTCACTATCAAGAACAAGTACCCGTTGCCCAGAATCGAGGATTTGTTCGACCAGCTGAAGGGAGCTACCGTGTTCTCCAAGATCGACCTGCGTTCTGGATATCATCAACTGCGAATCACTGAGAAGGACATCCCAAAGACAGCGTTCAGGACTCGCTATGGACACTACGAATTCACAGTACTGTCATTCGGACTGACGAACGTCCCGGCAATGTTCATGAACCTCATGAACAACGTGTTCCGGGGGCTATTAGATCAATGCGTAGTGGTGTTCATAGACGACATCTTGGTCTACTCAAGGGACGAGGAAGGACATTCCGAGCACTTACATAAAGTACTGAGGATCCTCCGAGAAAATCAGTTATACGGGAAGCTGTCCAAATGCGACTTCTGGCTGAGGGAAGTAGCATTCCTTGGGCATATCGTATCCGCCAGCGGGGTGGCGGTAGACCCGGCAAAGATCTCGGCAGTAACCGAGTGGGTACCACCGAAGAGCCCAACGGAGATAAGAAGTTTTCTCGGACTGGCGGGCTACTACAGGCGATTTGTCCAGGACTTCTCCAAAATTGCCCGCCCGTTGACCCAACTGCTAAAGAAGGGGGTGAAGTACGACTGGACCGGCGAGTGCGAAGCCGCATTCCAGGAGCTGAAGAAACGACTTACCACGGCGCCAGTGTTGGCGTTACCATCAGAGAATGGAGACTTCGAGGTGTACAACGACGCCTCGAGAGAAGGACTGGGATGCGTACTAATGCAGGATCAAAGAGTCATAGCGTACGCATCGCGACAGCTAAAACCCCACGAGAAGAACTATCCGACGCACGACCTAGAACTGGCCGCGGTCGTGTTCGCCCTGAAAATTTGGAGACACTATCTCTACGGGCGGAAGTGTCGGATGTTCACCGACCATAAGAGCCTCAAGTACATATTCACGCAAAAAGAACTGAATTTGAGGCAGAGGAGATGGTTGGAACTGATAAAAGATTACGACCTGGAAGTCGCGTATCACGAGGGCAAAGCCAACGTCGTGGCCGACGCCTTGAGTCGGAAGACGCAGCACGTCACGAACTCACCTGTGATACCGGCCGAATTGTACATAGATTTGGTGAGATTAAGCCTGGAACTGGTGCAACCCGGTACGGTAACCGAGGTCGTCAATGCGATGGTAGTAGGGCCTACCATATTCGAAGAGATACGACTCGCCCAATCGAGTGACGCAAAGTTGGAGGAAATAAGGAGAAGCATTGCCGAAGGAAAGGCAGTGGATTTCAAGATTCACGAGGACGGGAGCGTCCGCTTCAGGGGAAGGTGGTGTATACCGTGGGAGACCGCGGATCTGAAGAAGAAAGTGATGGAGGAAGGCCATAGTACCCCCTACTCGGTTCACCCCGGAGGGGACAAGCTATACAAGGACTTGAAAAAGAACTACTGGTGGCCGAACATGAAGAGAGAAGTGGCCGAGTTCGTGGCAAGGTTCCTTACCTGCCAAAAGGTCAAGGCAGTACGACAAAAACCCCTAGGGTTAATGCAACCATTGGAGATCCCAAGCTGGAAGTGGGATAGTATCTCCATGGACTTCGTTTCGGGGTTACCACGTTCGCCAAAGGGGATGAATAAGATCTGGGTGATCGTGGATAGGTTAACGAAGGCCGCCATATTCGTCCCGATGAAAGACACCTGGTCAATGGACCAACTAGCAAGAGCATATGTAGACAATGTAGTACGCCGGCACGGGGTGCCACATGACATCATCTCGGATAGAGATAGCAGATTCGTCTCCCAGTTTTGGACCAAGCTGCAAGAAGCTCTGGGGACGCAGATAAAAATGAGTACTGCGTTCCACCCGATGACGGATGGGCAGATGGAGCGAACAATACAAATGCTGGAGAACATGTTGAGGGCCTGTGTGTTGGAATTCAAGGGAAGTTGGGAGCACCATTTACCCTTGATCGAGTTCTCCTACAACAACAGTTACCATGCGAGCATTGGCATGGCGCCCTTCGAGGCACTGTATGGACGAAGATGCCGGAGCCCATTGAGTTGGGAAGAGAACGATCGAATAATGACAGTAGGACCACAACTGGTGGAGGACATGGCTCAGCAAGTTAAGGTTATCCAGGGGAAGATGAGAGCCGCTCAGGACCGGCAAAAGAGTTATGCGGACGTGAGACGACAGGACTTGGAATTCCAAGTCGGTGACAAGGTCATGCTGTAAGTCTCACCGATGAAGGGCGTAATGCGTTTCGGCAAGCGAGGGAAACTGAGCCCACGATACATAGGGCCATATGAGATCCTCGAAAGAGTGGGGAATCTAGCGTACCGGCTAGCACTGCCGCCTCAACTAGCACGCGTCCATAACGTGTTTCACGTCTCCCAATTGAAGAAGTATGTGCCCGACACGTCGCATGTACTCCAACCGGACGTAATCGAATTGGATGATGACTTGACCTATGAAGAAACCCCGGTGCAAATACTCGACTACAAGGAAAGGGTAACAAGAAATAAATCTGTAAGGATGGTCAAGGTCCTGTGGTCTAACCACGAGACAGAAACGGCGACCTGGGAATTGGAAGCCGACATGAGACAACGTTACCCTACCCTCTTCCATGATGACCCGACCACAGTTATGGGGACATAACTGTATTTTTAAGGGGGGGAGGATGTAACACCCGAGGAGAAACAAATTCAAATTGTTTTGAACTACGTCATGACTTGATCCCTTCACAGGGTACGTAGGCAGCTTGGGAATTTAAATACCAAGTTCAGTCATAAAATAAATCACAAAATAAAAACATAACCGAAGGCATCCCAACGTTTAAACCCGAGGAAACCAAAACACAACTTCCGTAAAATCATTAAGGAAGGACGAGACGAGTTTAGGTAGACGAATTATCATACGGGAGTTAGATCGAATTCGTAAATAAACCCACATGAGAATTTCGAGTCGGGAATGACCCGAAAAGTCGGACCAAGAGCGCGAAGGATAGAAACCCGATCGAGAAAAGGAAGAAAAGAACCGACGGACCACACGAACCGCCCGAACCGGCCGGTTCGGGCGGCGCGCACCCCGTGCACATACGCGCGGCCACCGCGCGGCGAAAGGGAGACGCGTCCCAGGACTGCTCGCGCGCACTCCGCGCGTACAAAGGCTTATGTGCGCGTCACCTCCGCGCCAGAGGTGCAGGAGGTGTAAACTTTCCTTCCATGGCGATTTTCTTGCCAAAAATCCGACCTCTATCGGTGGCAAGCCGATCACAGCCTTAGGGAAGGCTTAAGATCGGATTTGGGGCGCCTCCTTGCCACCACTTTTCAGAAAACAAACCCTAGGCCTCCATTCTTCCTCTCCAAGCCAAAACTCTCTCCGAATCCACTTCCCGCCGAACATTCCGGCGACGACAAGGCGAAAGGAACCAAGCCCTGCCCTCTAGACTCTTGGTAAGCCATGGTTTAACATTTAATTTCGTCCATAACACTTAGAAACTCAAAGTCTAACCCGTTTCCTTTACTACGATTTCACGCTGGAAAACGAACGAAAAGCGATCGGAAGGATTGGCCATTCGTCGTGACCCTAGAGCGTCCGGACACCCATCCCAGTAATCCTAATCTTCAAATCAGTAAGTTAAAACCTTACTCACAAATTTTCGTGGTTATTTGTTGTTTAAAACTCGAGATATAGGCTTGTAACAAAAATCGGTTTTCAAAAACCCTATTTTCGTCCAATTTCAAAGACTCGCCTAAAACTCGACCTTCGTGAATTCAAACCGAAAACTATTCAACATAAAAGTTGTTCCTAACACCTTTATCTATCTTATGTCCAAATTTCTGCCGTTGACATTAAGATTTGCAATCCCAAATCACGCCGTAAACTTTCTGTGACATCCCGAACATTTCAAACTGTGAAAATGTCCCTTACTCGACTTGATGCATGTTTTTCACCCATTTTTCGAATGATTCAACTTTGCATTCCTAAACAAAAATTGTTGATAATGGTGTCTAGAGTGTGTATATAAAATTTGACGGATTTTGGTGTTCATTTGATATGTCAAACGGTCGAATTTCAGAACTGCTTTAAAACCTTTTCGGAGCCCGCGAGTATACAGTGGGTTGTGGTCGATTTTTGAGTATCAAGAATTCATTATTTCCAAATTCTTAAAACATGAAAGTTGTTCCTTAATGTGTTTTGTAATTACTCTAAAAATTTCGCATCAATTGATTTTGAAATGAATTTTTAATCGGCGTTGCACGAACCTGTGACGAAACCAGTTTTTAAGACAGAAATCATTCTTTGCAAAGAACTCGAAATTCGACTCACTTCGGAACCTTATTTCTAAAACTTAAAACATGGAAGTTGTTCGTGTGTGTGTTTTCGAACTACTGTAAAAATTTCAGAATTTTTGGTGTAAAGACGAGTTTTTAATTAAGAAAGGCGTAAACTGCCTCGAATAGGATTTTTCGAACTTGAGAAAACTCGAACTATGAAAACGCGATATCGATCATTTGATAACATTGAAATACGAACTTTCGAAAAATCCCGTTCACTAGGCTGAGCCGATCTTCATGCTATCATTATCTTTGAGACTGCCTCGTTAGTGGTTTCCTTACTATCTGAGATTGCCTCGTTAGTGATCTCGCGCGCTGTATTTTTGGATCGCCTCGTTAGTGGTCCTACTATCTTTTTGAGACTGCCTCGTTAGTGGTCTCCCATTGTTTGGACTGCCTTGTTAGTGGTCCTATGTTGAGATTGCCTCGTTAGTGATCTCCCGGTATGGTGTCCTCTTCTTAGTCTACGGGATAAAATGTAAAAGACTTGTGTGAGTGTTCCATTATGCTTAAATCGTATTTATCATGTTTTTAATTATGTATTTAAAATTATGCATCTTAAATTATGCTTTAAATTGCGCTTTTAAAATTATGTCCTTTAATCATGTTTTCCGCTGCAAATAAATTATGTATTTTAAATTTATGCATGGGAAGCGAAATCTTTAGTTTAAACACATGTAACCCCTTTTATTTGTTAGTTAGGGATTAACTTACTCAGTATATTTTTATACTGACCACCGTTGTCATTTTTCTTTTACAGAGTATGTCGAGTGACGCATACGCATACACTTGGGGGGAATTATTTGTGAACATTTTCACTTTCTGTACCGTATTTCTGTTTTTACCGGGTCTGTTTAACCCGAGGTTTTGGCCATGTTGGCCGTGATTACTTTCTGTTGCATTTACTTTATCCGTGCATGATGACCTTTACTTTCGTATTTTGACTTAAGTATCATTAAATTCCGGACTATACGTTGAAATGTTTTTAAATCTTTTACGTGCCCACAAGCCTTGCATTTCCTTGGCGAGCTCGGAAATCCGTGTCTTGCTAGGGAGATGCGGCGGTGACACCTCGGCCTGGGTTATCAAATCCGGGGTGTTACAGTCGATATAACGGTGCCCGTCGGTGGCCTATCAGTAAAATGGTGCTCGTCGGAGGCATTTCAGTAAAACGGTGCCCGTCGGGTTGCCTGTCAGTAAAACGGTGCCCTTCGGGTGGCATGTCGATAAAACGGTGCCCGTCGGGGGTATTACGGTAAAACAGTGCTCGTCGAGTCGCCTGTCAGTAAAACGGTGGCCGTCGAGTGGACTGTCGGTAAAACTGTACCCATCCGAGATATTTTGGTAAAATGGTGCCCGTCGGGTGGCCTGTCAGGAAAACGGTGCCCGTCCGGTGGCCTGTCGGCAAAAACAGTGCCCGTCGGGTGGTATGTCAATAAAACGGTGCCCGTCGATAAAACGTTACCCGTCGGGTGGCCTGTCGGTAAAACGGTGTCCGTCGGGGACATTTCGGTAAAACGGTGTTCGTCGGGCATGTCGGTAAAACGGTGTCCGTCGGGTGGCCTGTCGGCAAAACAGTACCCGTCGGGAGGTATGTCGGTAAAACGGTGCCCGTCGGGTGGTATGTCGGTAAAACGGTGCCCGTCGATAAAACGGTGCCCGTCGGGTGGCCTGTCGGTAAAATGGTGCCCGTCGAGCATGTCGGTAAAATGATGCCCGTCGGGTGGCCTGTCGGCAAAGCAGTGCCCGTCGGGTGGTATATCGGAAAAACAGTGCCTGTCGGGTGACCCGTCGATAAAACAGTGCCTGTCGAGTGGCCTGTTGGTAAAACGGTGCCCATCGGGTTGCCTGTTAGTAAAACGGTTCCCGTCGGGTGGCCTGTCGATAATACATTGCCCGTCGGGTGGCTTGTCGGTAAAATGGTGCTCGTAGCTTGGCCTGTCGGAAAAATGTTGCCCGTCGGGCATGTCAGTAAAACGGTGCCCGTCAGGTGGCCTGTCGGTAATACGGTGCCCGTCGGGTAGCTTGTCGGTAAAATGGTACCCGTAGGGTGGCCTTTCGGAAAAATGTTGCCTGTCGGGGATGTCGGTAAAACGTTACCCGTCGGGTGGCCAGTCGGTAACACGGTGCCCGTCGGGTGGCCTGTCGGTAAAACGGTGCCCGTCGGGTGGCCAGTCAGTAGGACTGTGCCCGTCGGGATGCCAGTCGGTAAAACGATGCCTTTCGGGTGGCCTGTCGGTAAAACCATGCCCAACGGGTGGCATATCGGTAAAATGGTGCTCGTCGGGTGGCCAGTCGGTAAAATGATGCCC
This sequence comes from Hygrophila difformis, assembly GCA_030278955.1. NCBI lineage: Eukaryota > Viridiplantae > Streptophyta > Magnoliopsida > Lamiales > Acanthaceae > Hygrophila > Hygrophila difformis. The sequence continues at coordinate 60,118,480 of JAOANR010000007.1, read as the reverse complement.
GTCGGGCATGTCGGTAAAACGGTGTCCGTCCGGTGGCCTTTCGGCAAAACAGTGCCCGTCGGGTGGTATGTTGGTAAAACGGTGTCCGTCGGGTGGCCCGTCGATATAACGTTGCCCGTCGGTGGCCTGTCGGTAAAACGGTGCTCGTCGGGGGCATTTGAGTAAAACGGTGCCCGTCGGGTTGCCTGTCAATAAAACGGTACCCGTCCGGTGGTCTGTCGATAAAACGGTGCCCGTGGGGGGTATTTCGGTAAAACGGTGCTCGTCGGGTCGCCTGTCAGTAAAACGGTGGCCGTCGAGTGGCCTGTCGGTAAAACGGTACCCATCCGGAATATTTTGGTGAAATGGTGCCCGTCGGGTGGCATGTCAGGAAAACGGTGCCCGTCCGGTGGCCTGTCGGCAAAACAGTGCCCGTCGGGTGGCCTGTCGGTAAAACGGTGTCCGTCGGGGACATTTCGGTAAAATGGTGTCCGTCGGGCATGTCAGTAAAACGGTGTCCGTCGGGTGCCCTGTCGGCAAAACATTGCCCGTCGGGTGGTATGTCGGTAAGACGGTGCCCGTCGATAAAACGGTGCTTGTCGGGCATGTCGGTAAAACGGTGCCCGTCGGGTGGCACGTCGGCAAAACAGTGCCCGTCGGGTGGTATATCGGAAAAACAGTGCCTGTCTGACCCGTCGATAAAACAGTGCCTGTCGGGTGGCCTGTCGGTAAAACAGTGTCCGTTGGGGGCATTTCGGTAATACGGTGCCCATCGGGTTGCCTGTCAGTAAAACGGTGCCCGTCGGGTGGCCTGTCGGTAATACGGTGCCAGTCGGGTGGCTTGTCGGTAAAATTGTGCCCGTAGGGTGGCCTGTCGGAAAAATGTTGCCCGTCGGGCATGTAGGTAAAACGGTGTCCGTCGGGTGGCCTGTCGGTAACACGGTGCCCGTTGGGTGGCCTCTCGGCAAAACGGTGCCCGTCGGGTGGCCATTCAGTAGGACTGTGCCCGTCGGGTGGCCAGTCGGTAAAACAGTGCCCTTCGGGTGGCCTGTCGGAAGAACTGTGCCTATCGGGTGGCGTGTCGGTAAAATGGTGCCCGTCGGATGGCCTGTCGGTAAAACGATGCCCGTCAGGGTGCATTTCTGTAAAATGGAACCCTTCGGGTGGTCTGTCGGTATAACGGTGCCCGTCGGTTGGTCAGTCGGTAAAACGATGCCCGTCGGGTGGCCATCGCTAAAACAGTGTCCGTCGGGGGGCCCATCGATATAACGGTGCCCATCGGTGGCCTGTCGGTAAAACGGTGCTCGTCGGGGGCATTTCGGTAAAACGGTGCCCGTCGGGTTGCCTGTCAGTAAAACGGTGCCTTTCGGGTGGCCTTTCGGTAAAACGGTGCCCGTCGGGGGAATTTCGGTAAAACGGTGCTCGTCGGGTCGCCTATCAGTAAAACGGTGGCCGTCGAGTGGCCTGTCGGTAAAACGGTACCCGTCCGTGATATTTTAGTAAAATGGTGCCCGTCGGGTGGCCTGTCAGGAAAATGGTGCCCGTCCGGTGGCCTTTCGGCAAAACAGTGCCCATCGGGTGGTATGTCGGTAAAACGGTGCCCGTCGGGTGGCCTGTCGGTAAAACGGTATCCGTCGGGGACATTTCGGTAAAACGGTGTCTGTCGGGCATGTCGGTAAAACAGTGTCCGTCGGGTGGCCTGTCGGCAAAACAGTACCCGTCGGGTGGTATGTCGGTAAAACGGTGCTCGTCGGGTGGTATGTCGGTAAAACGGTGCCCGTCGATAAAACGGTGCCCGTCGGGTGGTATGTCGGCAAAACGGTGCCCGTCGGGTGGTATGTCGGTAAAACGGTGCCCGTCGATAAAACTGTGCCCGTCGGGTGGCCTGTCGGTAAAATGGTGCCCGTCGGGCATGTCGGTAAAACGGTGCCCGTCGGGTTGCCTGTCAGTAAAACGGTGCCCTTCGGGTGGCATGTCGATAAAACGGTGCCCGTCGGGTGACCCGTCGATAAAACAGTGCCTGTCGGGTGGCCTTTCGGTAAAACGGTGCCCGTCGGGGGCATTTCGATAAAACGGTGCCCATCGGGTTGCCTGTCAGTAAAACGGTACCCGCCGGGTGGCCTATCAGTAATACGGTGCCCGTCGGGTAGGTTGTTGGTAAAATGGCGCCCGTAGGGTGGCCTGTCGGAAAAATGTTGCCCGTCGGGCATGTCGGTAAAATGGTGCCCGTCGGGTGGCCTGTCGGTAACGCAGTGCCCGTCAGGTGCTTGTCGGTAAAACGGTGCCCGTCGGGTGGCCGGTCAGTAGGACTGTGCCCATCGGGTGGCAAGTCGGTAAAACGATGCCCTTTAGGTGGCCTGTCGGTAAAACCGTGCCCATCGGGTGGCGTGTTGGTAAAATGGTGCTCGTCGGGTGGCCAGTCGGTAAAATGGTGCCCGTCGGGCATGTTGGTAAAATAGTGCCCATCTGGTAGCTTGTTGGTAAAACTGTGCCCGTCGGGTGGCCTGTCGGTAAAACGGTGCCCGTCGGGTGGCCTGTCGGTAAAACGGTACCCGTCTGTTGGCCTGTCGTTAAAACGGTGCCCGTCGGTGGCCTGCCGGTAAAACAGTGCTCGTCGGGTGGCCTGTCGATAAAACGGTGCCCGTCGGTGGTATTTCGGTAAAACGGTGCACATCGGGTCGCCTGTCGGTAATACAGTGGCCGTCGAGTGGCCTGTCGGTAAAAAGGTACCCGTCCGGGATATTTTGGTAAAATGGTGCCCGTCGGGTGGCCTTTCAGGAAAACGGTGCCCGTCCGGTGGCCTGTCGGCAAAATAGTGCCCGTCGGGTGGCCTGTCGGTAAAACGGTGCCCGTCGGGTGGTATGTCGGTAAGACGGTGCCCGTCGATAAAACGGTGCCCATCGGGCATGTCGGTAAAACGGTGCCCGTCGGGTCGCCTGTCGGCAAAACAGTGCCCGTCGGGTGGTAAATCGAAAAACAGTGCCCGTCGGGTTGCCTGTCAGTAAAACGCTGCCCATCGGGTTGCCTGTCAGTAAAACGGTGCCCATCGGGTTGCCTGTCAGTAAAACGGTGCCCGTCGGGTGGCCTGTCGGTAATACGGTGCCAGTCGGGTGGCTTGTCGGTAAAATGGTGCCCGTAGGGTGGCCTGTCGGAAAAATGTTGCCCGTCGGGCATGTCGGTAAAACGGTGCCCGTCGGGTGGCCTGTCGGTAAAACGGTGCCCGTCGGGTGGCCAGTCAGTAGGACTGTGCCCGTCGGGTGGCCAGTCGGTAAAACGGTGCCCTTCGGGTGGCCTGTCGGTAAAACCGTGCCCATCGGGTAGCGTGTCGGTAAAATGGTGCTCGTCGGGTGGCCAGTCGATAAAATGGTGCCCGTCGGGTGGCCTGTCGGTAAAACGGTGTCCGTCGGTTGGTCAGTCGGTAAAACGGTGCCCGTCGGGTGGCCATCGGTAAAACAGTGCCAATCGGGTGGCCAGTCGGTAAAATGGTGCCCGTCGGGCATGTCGGTAAATTGGTGCCCGTCTGGTGGCCTGTCGGTAAAACGATGTCCGTCAGGGGGCATTTCGGTATAATGGAACCCTTTGGGTGGCCTGTCGGTGAAACTGTGCCTGTCGGTAAAATGGTGCCCGTCGGGCATGTCGGTAAAACGGTGTTCGTCCGGTGGCCTTTCGGCAAAACAGTGCCCGTCGGGTGGTATGTCGATAGAACGTTGTCCGTCGGGGGGCCCGTCGATATAACGGTGCCCGTCGGTGGCATGTCGGTAAAATGGTGCTCGTCGGGGGCATTTCAGTAAAACGGTGCCCGTCGGGTTGCCTGTCTGTAAAACGGTGCCCTTCGGGTGGCCTGTCGGTAAAACGATGCCCGTCAGGGGGCATTTCGGTATAATGGAACCCATAGGGTGGCCTGTCGGTAAAACGGTGCCCGTCGGTTGGTCAGTCGGTAAAACGGTGCCCGTCGGGTGGCCTATCGGTAAAACAGTGCCAATCGGGTGGCCTGTCGGTAAAATGGTGCCCGTCGGGCATGTCGGTAAAACGGTGTCCGTCCGGTGGCCTTTCGGCAAAAGAGTGCCCGTCGGGTGGTATGTCGGTAAAACGGTGTCCGTCGGGTGGCCCGTCGATATAACGGTGTCCGTCGGTGGCCTCTCAGTAAAATAGTGCTCGTCGGGGGCATTTCAGTAAAACGGTGCCCGTCAGGTTGCCTGTCAGTAAAATGGTGCCCTTCGGGTGGCATGTCGATAAAACGGTGCCCGTCGGGGGTATTTCGGTAAAATGGTGCTCGTCGGGTCGCCTGTCAGTAAAACGGTGGCCGTCGAGTGGCATGTCGGTAAAACGGTACCCATCAGAGATATTTTGGTAAAATGGTGCCCGTCGGGTGGCCTGTCAGGAAAACGGTGCCCGTCCGATGGCCTGTCGGCAAAACAGTGCCCGTCGGGTGGGATGTCGATAAAACGGTGCCCGTCGATAAAACGGTGCCCGTCGGGTGGCCTGTCGGTAAAACGGTGTCCGTCGGGGACATTTCGGTAAAACGGTGTCCGTCGGGCATGTCGGTAAAACGGTGTCCATCGGGTGGCCTGTCGGAAAAACAGTACCCGTCGGGATGTATGTCGGTAAAACGGTGCCCGTCGGGTGGTATGTCGGTAAAACGGTGCCCGTCGATAAAACGGTGCCCGTCGGGTGGCCTGTCGGTAAAATGGTGCCCGTCGAGCATGTCGGTAAAACGGTGCCCGTCGGGTGGCCTGTCGGCAAAGCAATGCCCGTCGGGTGGTATATCGGAAAAACAGTGCCAGTCGGGTGACCCGTCGATAAAACAGTGCCTGTCGGGTGGCCTGTCGGTAAAACGGTGCCCGTCGGGGGCATTTCGGTAAAAGGGTGCCCATCGGGTTGCCTGTTAGTAAAACAGTGCCCGTCGGGTGGCCTCTGGATAATACATTGCCCGTCGGGTAGCTTGTCGGTAAAATGGTGCCCGTAACTTGGCCTGTCGGAAAAATGTTGTCCGCCGGGCATGTCGGTAAAACGGTGCCCGTCGGGTGGCCTGTCGGTAACACGGTGCCCGTCGGGTGGCCTGTCGGTAATACGGTGCCCGTCGGGTAGCTTGTCGGTAAAATGGTCCCCGTAGGGTGGCCTATCGGTAATACGGTGCTCGTCGGGTAGCTTGTCGGCAAAACAGTGCCCGTCGGTTGGTATATCGGAAAAACAGTGCCCGTCGGGTTGCCTGTCAGTAAAACGGTGCCCATCGGGTTGCCTGTCAGTAAAACGGTGCCCATCGGTTTGCCTGTCAGTAAAACGGTGCCCGTCAGGTGGCCTGCCGGTAATACGGTGCCAGTCGGGTGGCTTGTCGGTAAAATGGTGCCCGTAGGGTGGCCTGTCGGAAAAATGTTGCCCGTCGGGCATGTCGGTAAAACAGTGCCTGATAATGGCCAAAATTGCCCATTATTTCCAATCCATTTCCGTGTCTGAGACGGAGATTTTGATCGTGATTCCATCTTATTTCAATAAGAAAGCAGTTGAAATTGACAGATTAATGCGAGTTTGTAAAAACATCGAGCCGGTAACAAAAAGACACAAAATATGCAATTTTAAATTGTATTTGTGTTAGAAAAATCCAAAAACATGAAAAAAGGAAAACGAAAAGAAAAAGGAATGAAAAGATGGGCAAAAGAATAAAAGAGCCCACAAAAATCCAAAAAGATGGGAAAAAGATTGAAAATCACACAACTGAAATTTGGTTAAGTGTTGAAGCATAATTCGAATTGTGAGCAATTCGAATTAATTCGAATTGCACAACAATTCGAATTGCTAAAGAGAGCAAAGAAATGGCTAAGTGTTGGAAGGGATGCAGAAGCCTAATTCGAATTGTTCAAGTTCGAATTAATTCGAATTAGGGAATGAAGAAAGAAGAAACCCAAGGGCAAGAAGAAGATGCAATTCGAATTGTCTAATTCGAATTAATTCGAATTAGCACAAATAATTCGAATTGCCAACAAGTGCAAGGAAGCCAAGCAGAAACCCTCATCCAATTCGAGAAAAGACCAATTCGAATTATTCACAACAATTCGAATTGACTACTGAAGGCTACAATTCCAGCTCAAGGAAGAGATCTCACAATTCGAATTAATTCGAATTGGTTGAGATAATTCGAACTTCACTCATTGAAGCTGTGGAGCATGAGCACAACATTGGTGGGCCTAGGGTTTTGAAGATTGTCTATAAAAGCTGACCTTTCTCAACACAAGACATATCCTTAGATCAAGAAGTTTGGCCAAAAAGCAGCTTGGGACAAAAAAGAACAGCAGGAGGTTCCACACCCCTTAAGGGTTAGGTAGGTAGTTAGTTTAGTTTAGTTTATTTTCTTGCAAGTAGTGTAATTTTTACATGCTTTGATCTTAGTTTAGTGTAGAAGCAGTTTGTGTAACCCTTAGAGTAGCCATTTTCCATATTTTTACATGCTTTCTAGTTAGAATAAACCCTACCTTCAAGCTAATGATGGTTTTGGGTTCTTTATTTGCTTTCAAATTGTCAATACAAGGAAAATTTTCAGAAATGGTTTTATTCATGTGTTTTGGCACTCTTTAATGCTTTCTCTAGAAATAAATGCTTAGTATGTTTGTTTGTTTCAACTAGGTTACATTTATTATGTCCTAGTTGACATTCAAACTTAATAAATGCATGTTTGGTGGGTTTTTGGCTTGATTTAGTGCCTTAGAGCTTCAAATAAGTGTTCTTAGGTTTTAGAGGTTTTTAAGGTTTGTTATAATTTATATTTAGGTTTTATTCTTCCTGCCCTAAGCTTATTTCATGCTTCCTTAGATAACTTGAGTGTTCTTAGTTTATTCATGCAGTTCTTAGATAACTAGATGTTTTAGGGTCTTTGATCTTTGATCCCTTGTTTGTAGCAGTAGGTTTTGAATTTTACCAATACCCACTAGACATGTGTTTGTTTATTTCTTGAAAATCTCACTAGGGTGGCTGTGAAATGACATTGATGTGAGATGAGGGATTTAGTAAATCTAAACCCATCATTACAGTACAGTGTTCACCTAACCCATACTTGTGAGAACAAAAAAAAAAAAATGTGTTGATGTTTGAAACTGTGTAATTCGAATTGAGGTAATTCGAATTATCTCGAATTGCCTAAGAAATTCGAATTGCACACCCAAAAATCTCTTCATGTGGTTTCCAACCAATTCGAATTATCCAGTTCGAATTAATTCGAATTGCTCGACAATTCGAATTGGCTCGAAAACCACATTGTATCCATTGCCATCCTATCATGCCTTAGTTTATTTTCTACCTCTTACCAATTCGAATTGTGCAATTCGAATTAATTCGAATTTCTATACAATTCGAATTCACCTTCCCCTTGAGGTAAATGCCTTAGTCAATTTGAGCAAGAAAAGGACTTCGCCAATTCGAGTTGTCCAATTCGAATTAATTCGAATTGGTCAATAATTCGAATTAGATGATGCTCCAATTTCTAGCAATGATCATTTGGGTAAAGTAATACTTCATCCTTCATGCATTCTCAATTCGAATTACCCCAATAATTCGAATTGAACTATCCTTTTATTTGAACTCCAAAAAAATATTTTTCTCTCATGATTTGTGTAAGTTGCATGGATGTATTGGGCCTAGGCCCAATCCATCTGATTTCTATCCATTACACATTTCAATCTATTAGGGTCCACTTATTGTGTGCTTAACACCCACACAATACCAAAAATATTTTCTTACTTTCTTGTTTTTCTTTTTCATTGTGTGCATGAACGGATAATGAGAAACGCACAGCTTAATGTTGGTGAAAGGTCCCTTCACAGGGATATCGACTAACCCGTCTTCTGTGTGTCAATCATTATCTGTTATTTTGCATGATCTGGTTAGTGGTTGGTGGAAGCTTCGGCGAGCGTTCTCTTCACTAAGAGTTTCGATTAGTCACTCAGCCAACTCCTAATCAGATACAGTTTTAATTTTCTCTATCTTAATTTCTCAACCTGAATTCAAGTTGCAATAGTATCAACTGAGGTCGACCAACATCAGTTGAGAAATATTACAGCAAGAAATATGTGGGTTCTTCTTCCACTCACAGACAAAAGAAAACTGAATGACGGCGGTCACCGTCGTTTGGAATTCTTTCTGTCTAAAATCAGTCATCTGGGATAATTGGGAACCGGACAGCAGATGTTTGCAGTCCGGAAAACCCCAACTATCTCTGGCACTCTTTTTTTTAGCCGATTTCTTCTCATCTCAGGCTAATCCATCTTGTGTATCGCATTCTGTCTAACCCCACCATATATTTTGGGGTGTTTTATTTTCCTTTTCATATACTTGTATACATGATACTATTATGTAGATGTTCTGGTCTTACTATTATTTTGGGGATCCTTCTCCTTGGACACAGAAGTCTTGATATAAATCTGATGTTGCATAATAAACTTCCAACAAAAATTCCTTTATAAAATCCGGATCTGAGTAAGGGATAAATTCGACAGTTATGACTAATTCACATTCTACTGGGGGTTGATTTTGAGAGTTTAGAAGCAGAGTCAGCGATTAGGTCTCATCTAGACTGAAAGGATCTGTGTTTTAATTGAGAGTTTAGTACCTGTCTAGGGAATGATTTTCAAATATCAATTTGCTTCTCAAAATTGCTGTGTGTTGGAAATCTGATATTAGATATCGCATTAAGTCAATATCCACTTGGGTGTAGATGAGATGTGATAAATAATACTAGAGGAACAACATATAGGCCTTGGTGAATTTCTAAGGTAGGGTCGAGTATTCCTTCGACTACTATCTTCTTCTGCCAAAGTCTAGAATTGAGTCTTGAGTGAGTGCATCCGGAACAGGTTCATTTATGGATCTGTTTCATTTAGTTTGTATCTCATAACTACCCAGATGTTGTAAGCCCTGTGGCTTATCGATATCTCGGGGGTTCTTGATCTGCATCTGGTCACTAAGACCAGGGGCTCTTTTATACTAACGGAAAGAGACGTTTTTAACGATTCCGAGTGATAGATTTAAATGCTTTCTTTACAGCTTTCATTACTGCTTTCCTTTTAAATGCTTTCATAGAGGTCACTCGGAAGAATTAGGGGCTGTCCATCTGTTAAAAGGTTTGAGAGTTATGGAATGGTTTGGGGGTTGATTTGAAACTTTGGATGTGACATGGGGGATTGATAGCAGTACTTGGCATGTCAACTAATGATTTGACAGGTGTTGCTCGTCCACCGTAAACGATTAACATACTTTTGCAAGGCATTGCAAGGGGAGTTAAGAGTTTATGGTATCTTAGAAATTGAGGTCATAAGAGCATGTAAATTCTCACCATAAGTACCTGTCTGTTAAAGGGAACAAGGTGTAGAAAGCATGAGAATTAGCTAACTAGAGGATTGTCCCAAGCTAAGATCTGTGTATAAAAATGGAAGTTTAATTGTGTTTCATCTGAGTCTTGTCCAATCTTTATTATTTCCTCCCTGTCCCTTCTGTCATATTTAAACCTGCTTTCTAGATAGTGTAGCATAATTTTAATCCGCTTTCTTAGTTTAGATTTAATTGCTTTCCTCCATCTAGTTTACCATGCTTTGTAGAATAATTTTTACTGCTTTCATGGTCTGGTTTAATTTATGTCAAGTAGTTGTTAGAAAACCTTGCAAAACTTGAAACGAGTAACCGAGTGGAAAATCTTAGTAAACGACGTGGGCCATGCTTCCATCGCACATCCTCCAGTGAACGATCCGGTACTTACTATAAATTACTGCAATTTTTGACTCCGTGCGCTTTCGGGAGCACAGTTTCTTGACACGAGTAAAATAAAATCAACATTTTGGGAAAATACTCATACAGTGGGAAGATGTTCAAGAATTTCATGGCAGGTATCTTCTTGACATGAAATTAAGAGAAGTATCATGGTGCAGATACCATGGACTTTCAGGGTGACAGACTGAAGGTCCATCCCGGTTGCATCATGGTATTTGTCAAAAGTTTCATGGCGGGAAGGACCACAGCGCCGTTTGAACCCCACATGAGTAATAAAAAGGGAAATCTTAACATATCCTTAAACCCCTTCCCTACATCATAATCCCTTTCACTTAATAAATCCACACCTGATATTTCAGAAAATTACTCGTGTCAATGAAACTCGTCAAAAGTTTCATGGCGCCGTTGCCGGGGAAATGCAGACAGTTGTAATAAATAATACTTTATTAAGTATTGAACAATGGTGTCTGGTAAGATTGAATTATTTACCCCGGCTGCACCATGAAGCTGGAAACGGGTGCAAAAGTTTCATGGCGCCGTTGCCGGGGAGGATGCAGCGCCGTTTACTAGGAGAATTACATTCCTGATTTACTCATAGTTAGTCTTTGTATATATTCGTGAACCGTTACTAACCTGGGGGTTGTACAGGTACTGTCAAAAGTTTGATACCAACTGCTTATGCAACGGAGAAGGAGCACATTACCGGAGCTACCGTTCGATCTAGAAATAGAAAGGACCGCTCGCCAACTGAGGGCAGAAGCCAGAAGACGGAAAGAGCAGGAGCGTCGGACCCGCACTTCACCTGAAACATCGAGCAGCGATCTATCAGATATGGCAGATAACCAAAACATTCCCCCGATCTTACCCATAGACCAACCACCAAATAACCCTGGTAATGGAGCTGACAGAGGAGTGGTAGAGCATCCTAATCGCGCCAACGAAGAGGAGAATCTACCAAATCCTAATCAGCAACAATACCAGCAATTCCACCAACAACCACCACCACCCGTAAACCAATTTCACCAAAACCAAAATATACCAAACCAACAATACCAAAATCAAGCTTTCAATCCAGATCAATTTCAGAACAACCCACAAGATCCACATAACTTTCAGCAATTTCCCAATTATCACCAACAGTACCAGAACCAAGCTGAACAAGGAAATCAACAACAGCAGCAAGCAGCAGCAGACTTCATGCAGCCAATAGTAGAGCCCTATCTGGATGGACCTGGGAGAGCACACTTTCCTGCACGCAATTTCGAGCTCAAACCGGCACTCATTAATTTGGTGCAAAACAATCAGTTCTGCGGTGCAAATCATGAGGACCCTCATGATCATCTCCAGACCTTCCTGGAGCTCTGCGACACAATCAAAAATCAGGGAGTCTCTCCTGATGCTATAAGACTAATGTTGTTCCCATTTTCTTTGTATAGTGGTGCCAGGGACTGGTATAAGTCATTGCCTATCAATCTGAGGAGCACTTGGGCAGACCTGGTTAGGAGCTTTTTGCTGAAGTATTTTCCAGAATCAAAGATTGAGGAAGGACGAGCTAAGATTGGAGATTTTAAAATGAAGCCAGACGAGTCATTATATGATGCGAAGGAAAGATTCTTGGGCCTCATCAGGCGATGCCCCCAACATGGGTACGCACCATGGGAGCAATTGAGGAAATTCTACGGAGGACTCACCCATCCATGGAGAACAATGTTAGACGCCGTTGGCGGACGACATTTGCTCCACTTGCCTATGGACCAAGCTTGGGAGAAGATTGAGACAATGTCTGTCAACAGATCCATCCTAAACACAGATGATAGGAAGGAGGATCCTCCTAGAAAAGTCTTTGCTGTAAGTGAAGGGAAAACAGATTTTGAAAAATTGCAAGAACAGGTAGCTGCGATACAGCTGAGCCAGGATAAGGGGAAGGGAACGGACGCTTCCCAGGCAGGAACCTCATCACACCAAGTTCAAACACAGCAATCGGGAATTGTATGTGGACTATGTCAAGGGCCTCACCCAACTGATACATGCCAACAGATAGCTACCGAAAGCTGTAATTATGCCGGGAACTACCAAAATCGCCATCCCAACCTTTCTTATTCCAACAACAATGCACTTAACGCGCATTTGTTGCAGCCAAACCAGCCCAACCAGTTCGCAAATCAAAACCCACAGCAAAACTTCAGACCTCAGAACCAAGGATTCGTCCATCAAAAAGTGCAGAACTTTCAAAATCAGAATCAGAATTTCCAACCTCAAATTCAACAGAGGCCTAATCAGAATCAAGGCCAGAATTTCCAGAATTTCCAATCCCAACCTGATCAGAATCAACAATATAACCAAAGGCCACCATCTCGTCTGGAGAACTTGATGACTGAGTTTATAGCCAACCAGAAGGATATAAATCAACAACTGCAGTCATCAATCAAGAATGTGGAGATGCAAGTCACCCAATTGGCCAAGGAACTACAGAACAGGGGGAAAGGAACACTTTCAAGCAGTACTGAAGCTAACCCGCAGTGTAAAGCAATCACATTGCGAGGAGGCAAGACTCTAACAGGAATTATTGGATATGGAAAAGAGACGGCCGAGGAGGAAAAGGATCTAGTGGAGGGTGAAAAAGAAAGTGAAAGGATCGAAGGAGGAGATGGTATTGAACTGGTCAAGGACAAATCAAAAACAGCTATTCCGCAGGCTGAAGCTGCAAAGGGAGCTGAAAAGGGTAGGGTTGAAGGTACAACTTCCTTCTCTTTACCACCAAAAACAAACAATAATAAGTACATGCCAAGGGTGCCATACCCGGCGCGTCTTAAAAATAAGGAGCAAGATGAAAAATTTAAAAAGTTTTTAGAAAGACTGAAAGCTGTCGAAATCACTATTCCATTGGTCGAAATGATTTCAGAAATGCCCATCTATGCTAAATTTCTTAAAGAAATGATTTCAGGGAGGAGAAAAGTTGAGCAGAAGGAAGTAGTGATTTTGAACAGCAGCTGCAGTGCCATTATCCAAAGAGTGCTACCAGAGAAGAAGGAAGATCCAGGATGTATTACATTGCCGATCCACATTGGGAAAACTAATGTTGGAAAAGGATTGTGCGATCTGGGATCGAGCATCAACGTCATGCCATTTGCCATGGTGAAACGTCTTCACTTGGGAATAATTGAACCGGTTACAATGAAGTTACAGCTGGCAGACCGATCAATTACCCATCCAATCGGAATCCTGAAGGACGTAATTGTCAAGACGGGAGGGACCCTCTTCCCCGTCGACTTCATTATTTTGGATATAGAGGAGGACTACGAGATGCCACTGATCTTAGGCCGCCCCTTTCTCTCAACAGGTGGTGCACTTATAGATGCTCGATCAAATCAAATCAAGCTCCGAGTCGGAGAAGAAGAATTGAATTTCAACATGGGAAAGCTGCAGAAGTTCCCGTCTGAGGGATCTTGTTCCATTTTTGATGTAATAGAAAGTAGGAGTGAGGATGAGAGCATAGACTCTGTGACTGATGAGCCAAGCAAAGTTTCAAAACATGTACTGAAGCCTGAAGGTGCGGAGCAACCAAGGAGCTGCAACGCTGTCCACTTCGAGGATCCTATCTCTGGGGACCTTGAAGAATTCGATGGAGTTGAGTTCATCCCGGAGGAAGAGGAAAGCACTGCTGAGGAGGAAGTGGATCCTGTACTGACACAGGATCCTGAAGGTAAATCTGATCTCTCTCTCCCATCCATTTCTCGCAAATTACTGCCTTCCGTTGAATGCCCACCAGAGCTTGAACTTAAAATACTTCCGGATCATCTTAAGTACGTTTTTCTCGCTGAACATAAAAGATTACCGGTGATTGTGTCAGCCAAGCTGACACAAGAACAAGAAAAAGCTCTGGTAGACATTCTAAAGAAATATGTACATGCAATCGGATGGACCATTTCTGACATAAAAGGAATAAGCCCCTCTGTTTGCATGCACAGAATTTTAATGGAAGAGGAGTATAAGCCCTCAAGGCAACCACAAAGGCGTCTAACCCCCATATGCAGGAAGTGGTAAGGAAAGAAGTTATCAAGCTCTTAGATGCTGGTATCATCTATCCTATCTCTGATAGCAAATGGGTTAGCCCAGTGCAGGTCGTACCGAAACGTGGGGGGATCTGTGTGACGACTAATGAGCAAGGAGAAGAAGTGGCGACGCGTCCAGTGACCGGTTGGAGAGTTTGCATCGACTACCGGAAGCTTAATACCGCTACTAGGAAGGACCATTTCCCCTTGCCATTCATTGATCAGATGCTGGAGAGGTTGGCCGGAAGGGAGTACTACTGCTTTTTGGATGGGTACTCTGGCTATAATCAGAGTGTAATAGCTAGCGAGGATCACGACAAGACCACATTCACGTGCCCCTACGGAACTTTTGCGTACAGGCGCATGCCTTTTGGACTTTGTAATGCGCCTGCCACATTTCAACGATGCATGATGTCAATTTTCTCAGAATTTATCGAAAAATGCATTGAAGTTTTCATGGATGACTTCTCTGTGTATGGAGATACTTTTGATGAATGCTTGACTAATCTTGCACAAATTTTGAAAAGATGTGAGGACACCAACCTAGTTTTGAACTGGGAGAAGTGCCATTTCATGGTCACCGAAGGAACAGTGTTGGGTCACCGCATCTCGCGCGCAGGCATTGAAGTCGACAGAGCTAAGGTCTCAGTCATCTCAAACCTACCATTGCCTAATTCAATAAAAGCAGTTAGGAGTTTCTTAGGGCATGCCGGTTTCTACCGGAGATTCATTAAAGACTTTTCTAAAATTGCCAAGCCGCTCACTAACTTGCTGTGTAGAGAAAACCCTTTCGTAATAAATGAAGCGTGTGTTCAAGCCTTTGACACGCTCAAAGGAATGTTGATTTCTGCTCCAATAGTGCAGCCACCCGATTGGTCAATACCTTTCGAGGTAATGTGTGATGCAAGTGATCTCGCCGTGGGTGCAGTTCTTGGGCAACATAAGGAAGGGAAGCATTGCGTGATTCATTACGCAAGTCATGCCCTGAATGAGGTCCAAATTAACTACACCACCACGGAGAAGGAGATGTATGCTGTGGTTTTTGCGTTTGATAAATTCAGACAATATCTCATTGGTACGAAAACCACAGTGTACACAGATCACTCTGCACTGAGATACTTGTTTAGCAAACAAGACGCCAAACCTCGATTAATCAGGTGGGTACTTTTGCTGCAAGAATTCAACATTATAATAAAAGATAGAAAAGGCTGAGACAATGGTGCTGCTGACCATTTGTCTCGACTAGAAAATGATAAAAATGAGCTAGCCGTAAATGAGAATTTTCCGGACGAGCAACTATTTGCCTTGCATCTTCATGATCAAGCTTGTCCGTGGTTTTCCGATATTGCTAACTTTTTAGCATGCGGAATAACCCCACCATTTCAAAGCAGAGGCCACAAAGCGAGGTTCAACCGAGATGTAGTTAACTACTTCTGGGAAGACCCTTACCTCTTCAAGCATTGTGCAGATTCGATTATTAGACGATGTGTAACTGAGCACGAGGCTTATCAAATTGCTAAGAAATGCCATGAATCGGAATATGGAGGTCACCATGGCCCCACTCGAACAGCTCATAAGGTGCTCGAGTGCGGTTTTTATTGGCCTACCATTTACGAGGATTGCAAAGCGTTTGTTAAAGCTTGCGACAGATGCCAAAGACTAGGGAATATCTCCAAGAGGGATGAGATGCCTCAACAAGGAATTCTCACTCTCGAGATTTTCGATGTATGGGGTATTGACTTCATGGGACCATTTCCGACATCTGATGGGAACCATTACATCTTGGTAGCTGTCGATTACGTTTCCAAGTGGGTTGAGGCTGTTGCACTGCCAACCAATGATGGCAACCAGGTCGTCAAATTTTTGAAAAATAACATTTTCAATAGATTTGGTGTACCTAGGGTGATCATATCAGATGGAGGAACCCATTTTGTTAATAAAGCATTTGCAAATCTTATGAGCAAAAATGGGATTCTCCACAAGATCGGCACGCCTTACCATCCCCAAACCAGTGGTCAAGTCGAGGTCTCTAACCGCGAAATCAAACACATACTCGAGGCCACTGTGGGGACAACTCGCAAAGATTGGTCACGAAAGCTCAATGATGCTTTATGGGCATACCGCACTGCATTCAAGACTCCCATTGGGATGTCTCCATACAGACTCATCTTCGGAAAAGCCTGTCATTTGCCCGTAGAACTAGAGCATAAGGCTTACTGGGCCGTACGAATGCTCAATTTTGACTCCCGAGTTGCCCAGAGTAAGCGCAAGTTGGACCTCAATGAAATTGAGGAAATACGTGCGCAAGCTTATGAAAGCTCGAGGATTTATAAAGAGCGGACCCAGAAGTTACACGATCGTCGTATTAAATCTAAACACTTCTATGTTGGCCAGAATGTCTTGTTATTTAATTCTAGGTTGAAGCTATTCCCCGGAAAGCTTAAATCCAGATGGGAAGGGCCATACGAAGTGATGCACGTGTTTGAAAGTGGAGCTGTCAGGATCCGAACTGACAAAGGAGAGCTGGTGGTGAATGGACACAGACTAAAGGAGTATCTTGGGCAGTTCGACCCCGAAAAAGAAGCTCAGATGACAACAGAACCGGCTTATGTTCAATAAATATTATACATATATTTACTTACTTATTTATTACCTTCTTCACTTATTTTTATTGGGACAAAGTATCCAAAAATCAATTGAACATTTAGAGTACTAAGACTCTAAATGTGAGGATGTTGATATTTGGAGAAAACCTAATACCTTTTCATAATTATTTTGCAGGAATTCAAGGAACCAACAAAAAGAAAGATAAAGCTCCCGAAAACCAGGTTCCCGATTGGGTTAATATTATATTTAATGAAAATTTATTCTGGAATTTAGAGAAATCTAAAATCCAGAATAAATTCATAAAATAAAACTGTTAACCCAACCTAAATTATGCAAGCAATATTGTAATACCCCAGATTTTTATCAACGTCCAAAGGAATAAAATTTATTCCGATCAATGTCGAAATATCTCCGAGAAGAAGAAAATAATTTATCACAATAAATTATTGCTCGGAAATGAAACGCCGATAGATTCAAATTCAAAATGGAATAAAAGAGGGAAAGGAAGCCCGAAGACATTCCATGAATTGAGTCAAAATAATTGGAATTAAATCCAAGAAGGAAAAGAATTTTAATTCCAAGAACTCATGAAGTCGAAAGAAATTTAATTACACAAGTTATTGCACGGGAGTCAAAAGACGACGAATTGGAAGCCGACGAACCCGAGACCGACGAACTTAAGATTTCAAACATGAAATTCATTTGAGTCGAGATAAATTTAAGATAAGAATTTATGATCCGAGAATGACCCGAAAAATCAAGCCCGAAAACGTAGGAGGACAGAAGTCCGAAAGAGAGGAGAAAAGGCCCGACGGGATCGCACGGCCCAGTCCGGACGCACGGCCCAGACCAGGCCGCGCGCCCTCCGGGCGGTTTTTGGCTAAAAACCGCCCCAACCCCGCGCCACCAAGACAGCAGCTGCCATTCGCGCGATTTCGGGGATTTCTTGCCATATTTCGACCCCCCGACTTTGGAAACCCAATCCCAGTCGAAGGAAGGAGTATATGGACGGATTTTGAGGTCTTGGAACTCATAATTTCGTCCAAAGTAACCCTAGCAGCCCCCTCTCCTCTCCATTCTCTCAAAACTTCTTCCGAAATCTGAAAACACAAGTTCTTCACTTTCCGACGACTCTCCGATTACTTTCCGGCGACGAAAATCGACGTAGGAGGCGTGGAGAACAACATCCTTAGTATTCCAGATTGTGGTAAGTCGTCCATAGGTTTTTGTTTAAGTTTTCGATGCCCGAAAATCCGATCTAACCCTAAACTTTTGCTTTCGGATTCGATTCATGGACGTTGGAAGAGGAAACCGACTTGAGGAGATTCGTTCGTGACATCCCGTGGATTCCGGACGACCCCGTGACCTCCTAGACATCATTCCCACTGTAAGTTAATGCTTACTTGGTTTTGGGTGACGTAAAATGTAACCAAACATAGAGATTTAGTAACACTAAAATCTGTCAACACGAAAAACCCCCGGCGCAGCGATTGTGTGCGAATTTTTCGAACCCTTAAAACTGCTCAAACGGAAAAACTCAAAACATGAAAAACGCTCCTAAGACATAGATCTAGTTCGTGTAAAATTTTCATAATTTTTCATTGAGGTTTGATATCTGAAAACGGCCGAGAAAGAACCTGCCTTGAGAGTCGAACGTGAAACTGTGACCGATTTGAAATTGGACCAAAACCCCTATTTCGAGAGTTCAAACCCAAAAACTCAAAACTAGACTTTTAATTCTAACACATAAATCTAGGTTGTGTAAAAATTTCAGACATTTTCGTTAACATTTGCTATTTTAAATCGCATCGAAAAGAAACTGTTTTGACAAAACGTGTGGAAATCTGCCTATGAACATGTTCGAACTTAGTGAATTTATTTCTATATTTTCTAGTCCGATTTGATCTTTACAATCTAAATGAAAGTTGTAGATAATCATGTCTAGTATGTGCATATTAAATTTCAGAATTTTTGAAGTCCATTTGATATGTTAAAACGTCGAAACTTTGAACTGTGTCATACCTGAGTTCGGACAGATTTCTGATTGCATAGTAAAATCGATTTTTGACATGTTTCCTCAACTTCTTTCGAAAAAGTTAAAACACGAAAGTTGTTCGTTAGGGTGTTTTGCATAAAGTGTGAAGATTTCAGATTTTTCGGACTTAAATCGAATTTTTAAATTGAAAAGGCGCAAACTGTGACGCCAAGATACCTTTGAATCGAATGATTTTGAAATGTCGAAACAAACGATCAAAGATTTGAAATACGATACATCTATACTTTTGAAAACCCCGATACGTTAAATCTAATCGATACATGAGATACTTGGTGGAGGGTGAGTGCTCTGCAGGGTGCCCCTCTAGCCTTTCTCTTCGGGCCTATAATGGACGAGAGAAATTAGATGAGATATTACGCCAATCGGCGGGAGATACATGGCCTACTCTCTCGGGTTGTCCGTATGGATTTCCCGAGGCTCCGGAGTGTTACTGGGTATGGCAGATACGGCTGCTGGCCGCCGGATCACCGGCTAAATGAGATACTTACGAAACGGCTGCTGGCCGCCGGATCACCGGCTAAACGAGATACTTATGAAACGGCTGCGGCCGCCGGATCACCGGCTATACAAGATACTTACGACACGGCTGCGGCCGCCGGATCACCGGCTAAACGAGATACTTATGAAACGGCTGCGGCCGCCGGATCACCGGCTATACAAGATACTTATGACACGGCTGCGGCCGCCGGATCACCGGCTATACAAAATACTAAGGAATGGTTACGTAACGGGGAATTAAAAGATTTAATATTTTTAAGTATTTATTTAATTATGCACGTCCTTAAATTACGCCTTTAAATTATGTCTTTAAATTTTCATATCTTATGAAATTATTATTATGGAGCAATGCATGTTCAAATATACAATTAAATTATTTACTTTAAAATTTGTAAATGGAATATCTTTGTATGCATGCCTAGGAGGAAAATTTAATTATTTAATTAAACCCATTTTTCATGTGTGTTAAATTATGAACGTGTGGAAATCCTTGTCTTCTAAATTATGTAATTAAATTACTATTAGTAGATGAAGTAAATTTTAAATCATGTCTCTTATGCATATGTTTTCCTTAAATTTAATTAAAGATTTTGAAACCCCTTGATCATAGTAGGTATTAACTTACTCAGCACGTTTTTGCTGACCCAAACCGTTTTTCCCCTTTTCTTCCAGAGTTGAGGATTACGCATCATTATATGCATACACGGGGACATTCGGGGAAAACTCAATTTTAAATTCCTGCAATTAATTACGACTTGCATAAACGGGCCTGTTTAACCCGTGTTTTGGCCATGTCGGCCCCATACTTAAATTCCGCTGCATTATACATATGTAAATATTACTTTCCGCTGCAACTTTGATATTATGACTTTTAAGTTATATTGAAATGGGCTGTTTGAATGTTTTAAATTCTGAAAAACCATAGCCTTGCATCTCTTTAGCAAGCTCGGAGAAACCGTGTCTTGCTAGGGAGGTGTGGCGGTGACATCCCGGCCTGGGTTATCAAATCCGGGGTGTTACAAAGTGGTATCAGAGCCCGGAAGTATTTTTAATTATTATTATTATTTTTGGCCAATATAGAGGCCCAAGGATTTTAAACAAATATTAATATTATTTTTAAATCTTTAAGTACCATCATTATTATTTTTAAATTTTAAGTTTTATTTCCATGGAACAAAATATATTTTAAACCCATGGAAAATATTTACGTATGCATAGAGATTTTTCCAACAAGTTTTTAAAGTCACGAAAATATTTTTCGGGGATGGGGCAGCATTGTATAAAGCATACATGTATTCGCATACATACCCGCCTGAACATTGCGCTAACTCTTATATGTGTTAAGTAACAGTCCCCTTTTAAAACTTGACATGACATCAACTTAGAAGCTAACTAGATACTAACCTGGCCTTAGTTTTAGATCTCAATCATCCTTGCTTAGCGTGCCCATATCAAATCTCGGCCTTTGGCATTCATGTCCTTGTGCCAAAAATTTTCTTTTGTCAAGAAATAAAAAAAAAAAAAAAAAAAAATTCAAGTTTTAATCACTTGAAATATTCCTAATGCCCCAAATATCTTGTTGCGGGCTCCAACGATCGAATCAAATATTAAAATACAAGTATTTATATGCTTTTAAAATATCAAAACAACCAAACCAATTTGTAAAACCTGGTTTTCATTAAACCCAAATTTTATATATATAAAAAAAAAAAAAATTTAAATCTAAACACCGCATATTTTCATAAATAACTTGAAACGCTACATTATAATACACCCTAAACAACTCCTACTAACATCATTTAATTTAATTCCGCAAAACTATTAAATCATTTAATCCATGTGCGTTGTGATAGAATGGCACCAAGAGGAACACCTAGCAATCCACCCATCCCACCCAACACCAACGAAGAGCGACAACCCAATGTACCCGTACAAGATGTTAGTGCACCCAATCAAGGAGGGGAAGTAGCCTCCATGCCTAAGAACTTAAGTGACCGATTAAGAACTATAGAGGAAGCTGTGGTTGCCTTGGGGAATGCACTAATCAACCAAGGGCAAGGCTAGAGGAAACGAGACCACATAACCGATAACTACTTAGGAAGGAACCATATTCGGGGAGGCCCGAATAGACCACCTCAAGGCAACGGTGGAAGAAACAGAGGGATGGTTTACAACCATGGTGACTATACGCCACCATGCCCAAAATGTGGTAACCCACATTATGCGAGAGGATGCCCTAAGCCCGGAGCATGCTTCCGATGTGGTCGACATGGTCACCGGCTGCGTGACTGTCGGACACGGATAGAGAACATCAACAAGAGAGAGGATGTGACCACTCGTCCTAAGCAACCTCAGAACCCAGACGATCGAAATGGCAAAAACCAAGGGCATCGATCCCCTCAGAAACAAGACCAAAATCCGAACCTTCTGGAGAATAATATGTAGGCAGTTATGGGGACATAACTGTAATCTTAAGGGGGGGAGGATGTAATACCCCGTAAGAATGCATAAGCATTTATTTTTGAAACCCGAATAGTTGTATCCCAAATAAACAAATTCAAATTGTTTTGAACTACGTCATGGCTTGATCCCTTCACAGGGTACGTAGGCAACTCGGAAATTTCAATTCTGGGTTCAGTCAAACAATAATCAAACAACAAACAATCAACGATTGAACAATAATTCAATAACACAATATCACAAAATAATAAAATAAACAAAAGGACCCTAACTCCTAGCGAGAGAAAAGCCGAAACACAACTTCGAGGACGAAGTTGATTCTTAAGGGGGGTAGACTGTAATACCCCAGATTTTTATCAACGTCCAAAGGAATAAAATTTATTCCGATCAATGTCGAAATATCTCCGAGAAGAAGAAAATAATTTATCACAATAAATTATTGCTCGGAAATGAAACGCCGATAGATTCAAATTCAAAATGGAATAAAAGAGGGAAAGGAAGCCCGAAGACATTCCATGAATTGAGTCAAAATAATTGGAATTAAATCCAAGAAGGAAAAGAATTTTAATTCCAAGAACTCATGAAGTCGAAAGAAATTTAATTACACAAGTTATTGCACGGGAGTCAAAAGACGACGAATTGGAAGCCGACGAACCCGAGACCGACGAACTTAAGATTTCAAACATGAAATTCATTTGAGTCGAGATAAATTTAAGATAAGAATTTATGATCCGAGAATGACCCGAAAAATCAAGCCCGAAAACGTAGGAGGACAGAAGTCCGAAAGAGAGGAGAAAAGGCCCGACGGGATCGCACGGCCCAGTCCGGACGCACGGCCCAGACCAGGCCGCGCGCCCTCCGGGCGGTTTTTGGCTAAAAACCGCCCCAACCCCGCGCCACCAAGACAGCAGCTGCCATTCGCGCGATTTCGGGGATTTCTTGCCATATTTCGACCCCCCGACTTTGGAAACCCAATCCCAGTCGAAGGAAGGAGTATATGGACGGATTTTGAGGTCTTGGAACTCATAATTTCGTCCAAAGTAACCCTAGCAGCCCCCTCTCCTCTCCATTCTCTCAAAACTTCTTCCGAAATCTGAAAACACAAGTTCTTCACTTTCCGACGACTCTCCGATTACTTTCCGGCGACGAAAATCGACGTAGGAGGCGTGGAGAACAACATCCTTAGTATTCCAGATTGTGGTAAGTCGTCCATAGGTTTTTGTTTAAGTTTTCGATGCCCGAAAATCCGATCTAACCCTAAACTTTTGCTTTCGGATTCGATTCATGGACGTTGGAAGAGGAAACCGACTTGAGGAGATTCGTTCGTGACATCCCGTGGATTCCGGACGACCCCGTGACCTCCTAGACATCATTCCCACTGTAAGTTAATGCTTACTTGGTTTTGGGTGACGTAAAATGTAACCAAACATAGAGATTTAGTAACACTAAAATCTGTCAACACGAAAAACCCCCGGCGCAGCGATTGTGTGCGAATTTTTCGAACCCTTAAAACTGCTCAAACGGAAAAACTCAAAACATGAAAAACGCTCCTAAGACATAGATCTAGTTCGTGTAAAATTTTCATAATTTTTCATTGAGGTTTGATATCTGAAAACGGCCGAGAAAGAACCTGCCTTGAGAGTCGAACGTGAAACTGTGACCGATTTGAAATTGGACCAAAACCCCTATTTCGAGAGTTCAAACCCAAAAACTCAAAACTAGACTTTTAATTCTAACACATAAATCTAGGTTGTGTAAAAATTTCAGACATTTTCGTTAACATTTGCTATTTTAAATCGCATCGAAAAGAAACTGTTTTGACAAAACGTGTGGAAATCTGCCTATGAACATGTTCGAACTTAGTGAATTTATTTCTATATTTTCTAGTCCGATTTGATCTTTACAATCTAAATGAAAGTTGTAGATAATCATGTCTAGTATGTGCATATTAAATTTCAGAATTTTTGAAGTCCATTTGATATGTTAAAACGTCGAAACTTTGAACTGTGTCATACCTGAGTTCGGACAGATTTCTGATTGCATAGTAAAATCGATTTTTGACATGTTTCCTCAACTTCTTTCGAAAAAGTTAAAACACGAAAGTTGTTCGTTAGGGTGTTTTGCATAAAGTGTGAAGATTTCAGATTTTTCGGACTTAAATCGAATTTTTAAATTGAAAAGGCGCAAACTGTGACGCCAAGATACCTTTGAATCGAATGATTTTGAAATGTCGAAACAAACGATCAAAGATTTGAAATACGATACATCTATACTTTTGAAAACCCCGATACGTTAAATCTAATCGATACATGAGATACTTGGTGGAGGGTGAGTGCTCTGCAGGGTGCCCCTCTAGCCTTTCTCTTCGGGCCTATAATGGACGAGAGAAATTAGATGAGATATTACGCCAATCGGCGGGAGATACATGGCCTACTCTCTCGGGTTGTCCGTATGGATTTCCCGAGGCTCCGGAGTGTTACTGGGTATGGCAGATACGGCTGCTGGCCGCCGGATCACCGGCTAAATGAGATACTTACGAAACGGCTGCTGGCCGCCGGATCACCGGCTAAACGAGATACTTATGAAACGGCTGCGGCCGCCGGATCACCGGCTATACAAGATACTTACGACACGGCTGCGGCCGCCGGATCACCGGCTAAACGAGATACTTATGAAACGGCTGCGGCCGCCGGATCACCGGCTATACAAGATACTTATGACACGGCTGCGGCCGCCGGATCACCGGCTATACAAAATA
Organism: Hygrophila difformis; assembly: GCA_030278955.1. Taxonomy (NCBI): domain Eukaryota; kingdom Viridiplantae; phylum Streptophyta; class Magnoliopsida; order Lamiales; family Acanthaceae; genus Hygrophila; species Hygrophila difformis. The sequence continues at coordinate 60,094,320 of JAOANR010000007.1, read as the reverse complement.
CTAAGGAATGGTTACGTAACGGGGAATTAAAAGATTTAATATTTTTAAGTATTTATTTAATTATGCACGTCCTTAAATTACGCCTTTAAATTATGTCTTTAAATTTTCATATCTTATGAAATTATTATTATGGAGCAATGCATGTTCAAATATACAATTAAATTATTTACTTTAAAATTTGTAAATGGAATATCTTTGTATGCATGCCTAGGAGGAAAATTTAATTATTTAATTAAACCCATTTTTCATGTGTGTTAAATTATGAACGTGTGGAAATCCTTGTCTTCTAAATTATGTAATTAAATTACTATTAGTAGATGAAGTAAATTTTAAATCATGTCTCTTATGCATATGTTTTCCTTAAATTTAATTAAAGATTTTGAAACCCCTTGATCATAGTAGGTATTAACTTACTCAGCACGTTTTTGCTGACCCAAACCGTTTTTCCCCTTTTCTTCCAGAGTTGAGGATTACGCATCATTATATGCATACACGGGGACATTCGGGGAAAACTCAATTTTAAATTCCTGCAATTAATTACGACTTGCATAAACGGGCCTGTTTAACCCGTGTTTTGGCCATGTCGGCCCCATACTTAAATTCCGCTGCATTATACATATGTAAATATTACTTTCCGCTGCAACTTTGATATTATGACTTTTAAGTTATATTGAAATGGGCTGTTTGAATGTTTTAAATTCTGAAAAACCATAGCCTTGCATCTCTTTAGCAAGCTCGGAGAAACCGTGTCTTGCTAGGGAGGTGTGGCGGTGACATCCCGGCCTGGGTTATCAAATCCGGGGTGTTACAAATATGTTTTAAATTCTAAGTCTGTGTAGATATGTTTGCTCTTGACTTCATCTTGATGAACATAAATTTTTGAAAATCCAAAATTTTTCCTAAGTCTTGAATGTGGTTTATTTTTCATTTCAAGAAAGTTCGAATTAATTCGAATTGCTTGGAACATACCACATAAGACATTTTGCCTTGGAAATTTTCACATTCGGATTAGTTAATTCGAATTATTTTATTAATTCGAATTGCCTGACTAATTCGAATTGGCACCCAAGGCAGAATTTTCGGATACTTTAATAGGCCAAGTGTTGCAATTCGAATTATAGGGCAATTCGAATTAATTCGAATTGCCTGACTAATTCGAATTGGCATACAAAAGGCATTCTCTTATGCAAGTGAGCAATTCGAATTGTGGGGAAGTTCGAATTAATTCGAACTACACCAATAATTCGAATTAGCTCACAAAAGCATTCCTATGCAAAGTTGATCCTTACCACCAGGTTCGAATTATGAGTCAATTCGAATTAATTCGAATTGATTCACAATTCGAACTTGTGTGTAATTTTGCCTTTCAAGCCAATTCGAATTAATTCGAATTGGCCTGAATAACTCGCATCCCTCACAGAGTGCATCAATTCGAATTAATTCGAATTGATGCAATAATTCGAATTCCCCTTCCGAACCCTTTTTATACCCTTTCTCCCTCTCAGTTCCCTCACTTTCACTTCTCACTCTCCCGAAAACCATCCTTTCCCTCTCGCGAAAAACTGTCTTCCTCGCGAAACCAATCGCACTTTTCGATCTGTCCTCCGTTCAAACTCATCGGAAATGGCGTCTTCGTCGTCTAATCCAAGTAGGAGCAGGGGGTGAGTGTTCTTTTTCGATTTCGCGCTCGGTTTCGCTTTACAGTTTTTGCCTCTTCGTCTTCTTTGCGAAATCGGGGATGGGGGTGGAATGTGTTTGCTTTTCATGTTGAAAATGGTCGGAATAGGGTCGGAACGAGTCACACTTGTGCGGGGATGACCTAGAACAGGGTAGGGTGAATTAGGGTTGTTTTTGTGCTTTAAGTTCAAACTGCCATTTTTAAGGGTTCGAACGTCTCTGTGATTTGGGTGTTTTCATTTTGAAAATAAGGGTTTCAAAACCCTTAAAAATATGGCTTCTGTGTAGTTCTAATGGTTTTGTTTCTTCATTTTGGTGTTTATGTGCATATTTGTTTATTCTGTGTTAGTGTTTGAGTAATCTGTGAGTAGGGTTAACACTGTAGACAGTTTCATGTGCCCACTGTGTTGTTTTGATCAGTAGAAGTTGTTAACGATGACTCGAAATGCATATTGATGAAATCTGCAAAATTTATGTTTTTAAAGCATGAGTTTTGTTGGTAACATTAGTACATTACAGTAGTATAGATGGATCAAATGTTCTCGTTTCTGTTGATGTTTGCATGTATTATATTATATGAGTATTTTAGTAATAAATGCTTTTGTTGGGTACCTGTTGCCCACACTTTGCAAATTCAACTCTAGAAGTTGATGTTTGCACATCCGGGACACATGGTATTACAGACAAAACCATGCCAAAATCTTTCCAATACTTTTGGCATGGCATTTATGTATAAAAAGACAAATTTTCAGAATACTCTTTGTTTAAGTGTTTGATCTTTGTCAACTTGGAACAAGTGGGAAATACTTGTAAGGAATGTTTTGTTTTATTCCTTAAAAACCCACTTTCCAAAACAAAATCCAAATGGGGGACCACTCACACCCCCAATTTCATTAAATAAACAAGTAAACACCTTTTCATAAAAATCCAAAAATCGCCTTTTGTATGTATGCATGTCTACTTTTATTTTTATTTCTTATTTTTGGTCATGGTCCATTGTACATGCTAAGTACTTGCGTAATTTATCACTTGCATTCGATTTTCATCATTAATCTCTCATCTCCCCTATCTCACATGATTTAAATCACTTTTTAAGTGATAAAAATCAAATTCTTTCGTAGGCTCAATAACCTATGAAATTTTCTCTTTTTGGTCCTTTGACCACCCCAAAAACATCTTAGACTATTTATAGTCTAAGAAAAATTTCTAAGGATCCAAGATCCTTATCTCTCTTGCTTTCCTTATTTTTGTTGTAATAAGAGTTAGATTTAACAATCCAGCTCCATGCTTGTCTTTCTATAAATTCGATTAGAAACCAATTAACTCACATTTAGAGCATAGCTCCAAATGTGAGGATGTTGACTTTCAACTCGGATCCACGTATCAAAAATTTGTTAAAAATAGTTCCAACTCTCTTCTCTCCAGGAGTCAATACATTATAGATTCCCTGATGGGTCTTCCAAAGACAACTCCAGATCGTGCCTTCTTGGAAATTGAGAGGCTGAAGAAAGAGGCAGAGGAAAATAGGGTAGCCATAAGGAATGAACACAACTTGCCTATGGACCACCAGATTGAATGGAGGTTCGAAATGAAGGACCATTGGTGGAATACGATTCCAGAGGAAGAAAGAAATGATAAAGCAACAGGCCTCGAAAGAGACTTTTGTAAACATGTATGTAACTTCTGGAACCAAGAGTTCGATGAGGCAAGGTATGATCAAATGAGCCGAGAGTTCACTATGAGCGGATGGTTTGGAGGATGAAACGACAGAAGGCTTATTGGAACAGAATGCTTGAAATCCACTTCGGAGACAGGAGAGCTGCAGCCTTTGAGCCAGTCCTCATCCAACCACCCATTTCTAGGGAAGTGAAAATGCTCTATGCCCCCAAGACACCTCCACCATACTTAGTTGCGTCAACTGGTGTACTCTCCATGCCGGAAACCTTCCCATTTACATACAAGAAGGAACTATTCGACAATGGGACCATTTGCGGACCAGAGGAGCAGCTATGGCTGACATTGCATGCAAAAGAGCGTCATACTGAAATGACATTCAACTTCAGGGATTCTCTCCAGGCGGTACTGAACTACGGACAAGCCCACCACACTCCAATGCTGGATTCGATCATTGAGAAAACAAAAGCAGCCAGGAAACTGTGGGGGGAATACATGACTGCATGGGGAAAATGGGAAAAGGACATCAGGGAGTCTGTACTAAAACCGGGAATTGTAATACCTCCGGGAAAAGTGGAGATTCTGCCAGTCTTCTTACCACAAAGGATTCCGGCAGTTGAGCCCCGAGAGACCACAATGAAGGGGATGCCAAATTTCGAGCTAATGAGAGCTGAATGCATTGCAATGATTCAAAACAGATCATGGGACAGAATGGGACGCAAGAGGAAACAGATCTCAGTCATGGGCAAAAACAAGTGTTTAGAGTATCTCAACATTCCACCAGTCCGAGACTTAGGACATCTAAAGGAGAAAGAGGCAGACATCGTGGACACCTTATACACGGAAATGAAAAAGAGGTTTCTCGACCTGCTACGTGAAATGGATGCAGAGGGTCTGAGGCACTGTCAAGAGCACCGGCCTCGTCTGCAGTATAACACGGGATTCCAAGGTGTCCTAGGCAGATATTTCACACTAAAATGGACTGCGCAACTCACAGCCATGTCTGAACCCAAATTCATTCAAAAATTTCTGAAGATCAAAGGACCGGAATTAGGTTTGAATGTTGAGGACGAAGAACAGATCATTGATGACTATGTTGATCCGAACTCCGAGCAATCTGAGCCTGCCGAATCTGAACCCTCCCAGACTGAATCCGAACCAGAGCCACCTAAAAAGAAGAGAAAGTTGATAAGGTTGGCAGATAAAGAAAAGTCTGAAAAGTCTGCTGAGCCTCAGATCAGAATCCAAGAACCTCCGAATCAGCCAACGATCATTCCCCCTGTGCCCAAATTCTACGATGAGCCTCCCAAGCGAAAGGATAAAGGCAAGGATCAAGCCATTGAGTTATCCAAGGAAGAACAACAGCGTAAGGCCCAAGAGCACGCCGAAGCAGAATTGACAAAAAAGGCTCAGGAAGAAGCCGATGCAGAAGCAGCAAGGATAGCTCAAGAGGAAGCTGAGATGGATAGGATTGAGGCACAGAGGAAAGCCGAGTACGATGCCCGACAAGCTGAAAGAGCAAGAAAGGAAAAGGAGGAGGCTGAGATCGAAATGGCAAAAGAGACGGAGGAGTGGAAACAGCAAATGGAAGCTGCAAGGGCTGAAAAAAATCGGCTTTGGAAAGAGCAAATGGCCAAGGCAGCTGAAGAGGAGGCCAAGAAAGCAGAAGAAGACGCCAGGAAGGCAGAAATGGAGGAAAATATCAGAAAAACCCGAGAGGAAGAGGAGAATAGAAAAGCTGCTGAGAAATTGCAGGCTGAGCTGGAGAAGAAGAAGAAAGCTGACACTGAAACCCAGGTTGAGGTCGGGGATGATGATTGTCAGATAATCAGCGGAACCGACATTGTTCCTGTTAAGGTGAAAGCTGAGCCAGCAGAATGGGTAAGGGAGAAGGAGGAACAAGTAAAAAGATCAACTGCTCGCAGAAATGACGCAAACGCGGATGTTGAGAAAACAATGGAGGCAATGCGGCCCAAAGAGGAGATAGAGGAAATGGTGCACGAGGGCAATGTCAGATTTGAAGAATCAAAGAAGAAGTTCGCCGAGCTTGCGAGTGATTTGAATGACATAACTGCACAAACTCTAGCGGCAGCTGCTACCCAACCGCAACCCACAATGCAAGAAACAGTAAGAACTGAAGGTAGCAGTAGAGGTGAGCAAGCAGAGATGGATACCATAGAAGATATCTTCAAAGACAAGACATTTCAGCAGATCCTCCATTACGATCTCAATATTCCCATAGAGCAAGGAGATGACACGGAAGAACAATTGGGAGACCTTAACATCGGAAAGGAAGTTGAGGCATCACAACAAGAATACCAGCATGTTGCCGATCCATATCTTTCCGAGGATTTCCTAAATTCTGTATTCCATGAAGATCCTTGTAATGCACGTGAGCAGGGAGCAACTCAAGGAGGTGAAGAAACTGAGTTGAAACAAACTGAGGAGGAGCCACAACCGAATACACAGGTCGAGTCAGAACAGCACGAACAAACTGAACAAAGGGAACAACCAAGGGAAAGTTCTGACTCCGATGGAGAACAAGCAGGAACTGAAGGAACCCAAGAATCGACCGGATCAGTGCGATCGGCTGGTTATTGGGTCAACTCAACTTCAAGGGGCAGACTGGGTGTATCTACAAAGAAGTTCAGAAAATTCCGCATCACGGATGATGCTGACATAATGAGGAGGTTCAACGGGAATGAGCAGAATGCGGGGCGATACATGGCACTGAGTGGAGTATTTGTCCCTGACAAAGGGTTCAGTCCAGAATTGATTGATCATCCAATGCTACTTACATTGAAAGAAAGCCACGGGTGGACTGAGTTCCTTAAGCATCACGCTGAACCCGGGATAGCAGAATTGGTTCGGGAATTCTACTGCAACATCAATGCCACACAAAAGACAAGTTGGGTGCGAGGAGTTGACGTAGACATCTCTGCAGACTACTTGAACAACTTCCTTGGTACACCCAACTGGAGGTCAGAAATTCCGACATCTGAACATTTCGAGAAGGGAGCGAGCAGGGCAGCTGACAGGCAATATCACGACAACATTACTAGGTCCCTTACTGCTAGAGCTATACTGGTGAAATCCCCTTCAAAGCAAAGCACCTGAAACTGGAATTTCAACCCTCCTATGACTTCTACATGTCGAAGATCAGGCCAAACCCACATGCACATGAAACATCTGGTCGAATGTTGAAGGGTTTTGCCAAGATTTGGCATGGACTGAAGATCAACGTGGGGGAGCAGATTTTCCATGTCATGACAACAAAAGTCACAGGCACCAGAGCTGCTGCTTTATGCTATCCCAACCTCATCAGGAGAATTTGTGAAGCCCAAGGAGTAGATCTAACAGTTTTTGCAGAGAGCGATCTTATTGATATGAGCCGGCCGATCCCAGTCCCAAAGACAAGGATAACTGAACCAGTTACATACATTATGCCGGAAGAATCAGATGCTCAATCCAGATACACTCCTAGGACACCAACAGCCGGACGCAAAGGGCATAAGAAGAAGGACCGTCCTGAAGCGGTACCTTCAACAGAAGAAGCTGCAGTCGCACCAACAGAACCTGCTCCCACTGCCACTCATCCTGGAACTGATGTTTCCACTCCAAGCTTATCACGAAGACATCCAGTCCGACCCTCGCGCAGAAGTCCAACTGTGTCTCAACACCCAGCTGAATCTCAAACTCTAGAAGCAGTAAGCAGAATGGGAGAGTCGATGATGCAGAGTGTCAAGTCTTTGGCCGATGCCATTGTCTCGACTCACGAAAAACAAATACAGAAAGAGGAAGATTTTAGGCTGAGAATGTTTGAGAGAGAAGAGGAGTTTAGAAAGGAAGCAGCCAGGCAGCATCAAGAAAGGATTGAGAATGAGGAAAAGAATAGAAGAATGTTCGAAGCAGTGTTCGCCAGTCAAGCCAGGATGTTCGACAATCAAGCCGAAATGATGAAGACCATCCTCAGCAAGTTCCCATCACCTCCAGGAGATGCCACCGGATCCTCCACACAGCCCACGGAGAAGAAGGACTGAGCTAAGTGATCACATTCGTGCGAGCCCCATTGCAGACATCATGCATTAGATTTTCCATTCATTCATTGCACTTTCAATCCTCATCATGGAAATCTATTGTAACTGAAGTCGTACATTTACTGCTTTCCACAAGAGAATTTCGTCTTGAGTTCTCCATTATTCGAAAAAGATGTGTGGCAGTCCAAGATGAATAAGTGACTGTCACGCCAAAAACAAGCTGTGACATGCTTGCATGCTCACAGTGTCTTTTTACTGCTTTCAATTAAACAAACCGGCATAAAACAAGCATAAATCTGTCACCTAAATTCACATGTTGAATTTAGGCTAATGACGAAATCTTCAGACTATTACATTGGGATAAAACAATTAAAAATATGCATGACATAAATTCTTGAAGTTTTGAGCTATAAAAATCCAATGATATGATCACTTGAAAGACTGACAAACTTTCATGTTGAGAATTTGATTGAATAAGTTGTAAGGATTTTTCAAAGGCTAAATTTGAGAATAAAAGCATGTCATGATCAAACCGTCCCTTGTGAGATCTGAGCCGAGTCATTTTTACTCAATACTTCTTTGATTGTGTGAATCAATTCGATTAAAGGGCACTAGAACTTGCAATTGGGACCGATTCAAGACCATGCCATATTCCCGAAATCGAGCATATGATCGAGGCACTTAGAAAAACCCAAAATTTTGGCTTTCGTTTGAATTCCAAACCCAAAAACATTTTCCCTTTAGGATTAACCAATCTGAGCCTTTAAGCCTAATTTTTCTTTGAAGCCACTATATTATTCCCAGCCTTACAAAAAGACCAAGAAAATCAAACCCAAGTGTACATGAGCCATCCCATCAAGGCATTGTAATTTTTGGTCATCACATATGTATCAATCGGTATGCTATAAACCGATTCAAAAAAAAAAAAGTTGAGATCCATTCAACAAGAATAAATTGCAAGTGACAAAGCAAATTAGACAAAGTCTAATGTCATGCAATAGAAAAAGAAAGAAAAAACAAAAGAAAGATAGAAATAATGATGATCATAGATTCTGCAACATGCCAAGTTATGGTGGAATGGTGTCATGTCACTTTTTAGCCCAATAATTCCATTTCCTACCAAATGTTACAACCGTATGCCCCGTTATAACCTTGAATAAGACCTCGGGATCTCGATTTGAAGAAATGAGCCGGTGGCGAGTTGGTCCAGTTGCAAGCTTATGGGAGAATTTAATTGAAATTGATTTTGAGCGTTGATGATAAAAGCTAATCTTGAGAGTGAGTGAACTTTCCGATTCTACTATATGTGAGGCTCTGTTTCTATTAATCAATGATCATGTCATGCCTAAATTCAAGAATTAAGCCAATGTGATTTTCTAAACACATATTCAAGAAGAATTAACAATAATGATTGATTTGTATGTTCACTCAAGTGAGAAGTATCATTCCATTAAACACTGCAACCAAGAGAGTTTAATACTTGTAATTTTGATTGTCTTATCCCAATATAAAAAGAATGAAATTTCTGAGGCCACGCAAATGGATTGAATATGCAGAGTCCAAGCTCCTAGGAGCACTGACTCTGACTGCTCGGGGACGATCAGTATTAAATGTGAGGATGTTGATAATGGCCAAAATTGTCCATTATTTCCAATCCATTTCCGTGTCTGAGACGGACATTTTGATCGTGATTCCATCTTATTTCAATAAGAAAGCAGTTGAAATTGACAGATTAATGCGAGTTTGTAAAAACATCGAGCCGGTAACAAAAAGACACAAAATATGCAATTTTAAATTGTATTTGTGTTAGAAAAATCCAAAAACATGAAAAAAGGAAAACGAAAAGAAAAAGGAATGAAAAGATGGGCAAAAGAATAAAAGAGCCCACAAAAATCCAAAAAGATGGGAAAAAGATTGAAAATCCCACAACTGAAATTTGGTTAAGTGTTGAAGCATAATTCGAATTGTGAGCAATTCGAATTAATTCGAATTGCACAACAATTCGAATTGCTAAAGAGAGCAAAGAAATGGCTAAGTGTTGGAAGGGATGCAGAAGCCTAATTCGAATTGTTCAAGTTCGAATTAATTCGAATTAGGGAATGAAGAAAGAAGAAACCCAAGGGCAAGAAGAAGATGCAATTCGAATTGTCTAATTCGAATTAATTCGAATTAGCACAAATAATTCGAATTGCCAACAAGTGCAAGGAAGCCAAGCAGAAACCCTCATCCAATTCGAGAAAAGACCAATTCGAATTATTCACAACAATTCGAATTGACTACTGAAGGCTACAATTCCAGCTCAAGGAAGAGATCTCACAATTCGAATTAATTCGAATTGGTTGAGATAATTCGAACTTCACTCATTGAAGCTGTGGAGCATGAGCACAACATTGGTGGGCCTAGGGTTTTGAAGATTGTCTATAAAAGCTGACCTTTCTGTTAACACAAGACATATCCTTAGATCAAGAAGTTTGGCCAAAAAGCAGCTTGGGACAAAAAAGAACAGCAGGAGGTTCCACACCCCTTAAGGGTTAGGTAGGTAGTTAGTTTAGTTTAGTTTATTTTCTTGCAAGTAGTGTAATTTTTACATGCTTTGATCTTAGTTTAGTGTAGAAGCAGTTTGTGTAACCCTTAGAGTAGCCATTTTCCATATTTTTACATGCTTTCTAGTTAGAATAAACCCTACCTTCAAGCTAATGATGGTTTTGGGTTCTTTATTTGCTTTCAAAGTGTCAATACAAGGAAAATTTCCAGAAATGGTTTTATTCATGTGTTTTGGCACTCTTTAATGCTTTCTCTAGAAATAAATGCTTAGTATGTTTGTTTGTTTCAACTAGGTTACATTTATTATGTCCTAGTTGACATTCAAACTTAATAAACGCATGTTTGGTGGGTTTTTGGCTTGATTTAGTGCCTTAGAGCTTCAAATAAGTGTTCTTAGGTTTTAGAGGTTTTTAAGGTTTGTTATAATTTATATTTAGGTTTTATTCTTCCTGCCCTAAGCTTATTTCATGCTTCCTTAGATAACTTGAGTGTTCTTAGTTTATTCATGCAGTTCTTAGATAACTAGATGTTTTAGGGTCTTTGATCTTTGATCCCTTGTTTGTAGCAGTAGGTTTTGAATTTTACCAATACCCACTAGACATGTGTTTGTTTATTTCTTGAAAATCTCACTAGGGTGGTTGTGAAATGACATTGATGTGAGATGAGGGATTTAGTAAATCTAAACCCATCATTACATTACAGTGTTCACCTAACCCATACTTGTGAGAACAAAAAAAAAATGTGTTGATGTTTGAAACTGTGTAATTCGAATTGAGGTAATTCGAATTATCTCGAATTGCCTAAGAAATTCGAATTGCACACCCAAAAATCTCTTCATGTGGTTTCCAACCAATTCGAATTATCCAGTTCGAATTAATTCGAATTGCTCAACAATTCGAATTGGCTCGAAAACCACATTGTATCCATTGCCATCCTATCATGCCTTAGTTTATTTTCTACCTCTTACCAATTCGAATTGTGCAATTCGAATTAATTCGAATTGCTATACAATTCGAATTCACCTTCCCCTTGAGGTAAATGCCTTAGTCAATTTGAGCAAGAAAAGGACTTCGCCAATTCGAGTTGTCCAATTCGAATTAATTCGAATTGGTCAATAATTCGAATTAGATGATGCTCCAATTTCTAGCAATGATCATTTGGGTAAAGTAATACTTCATCCTTCATGCATTCTCAATTCGAATTACCCCAATAATTCGAATTGAACTATCCTTTTATTTTGAAAACTCCAAAAAAATATTTTTCTCTCATGATTTGTGTAAGTTGCATGGATGTATTGGGCCTAGGCCCAATCCATCTGATTTCTATCCATTACACATTTCAATCTATTAGTGTCCACTTATTGTGTGCTTAACACCCACACAATACCAAAAATATTTTCTTACTTTCTTGTTTTTCTTTTTCATTGTGTGCATGAACGGATAATGAGAAACGCACAGCTTAATGTTGGTGAAAGGTCCCTTCACAAGGATATCGACTAACCCGTCTTCTGTGTGTCAATCATTATCTGTTATTTTGCATGATCTGGTTAGTGGTTGGTGGAAGCTTCGGCGAGCGTTCTCTTCACTAAGAGTTTCGATTAGTCACTCAGCCAACTCCTAATCAGATACAGTTTTAATTTTCTCTATCTTAATTTCTCAACCTGAATTCAAGTTGCAATAGTATCAACTGAGGTCGACCAACATCAGTTGAGAAATATTACAGCAAGAAATATGTGGGTTCTTCTTCCACTCACAGACAAAAGAAAACTGAATGACGGCGGTCACCGTCGTTTGGAATTCTTTCTGTCTAAAATCAGTCATCTGGGATAATTGGGAACCGGACAGCAGATGTTTGCAGTCCGGAAAACCCCAACTATCTCTGGCACTCTTTTTTTTAGCTGATTTCTTCTCATCTCAGGCTAATCCATCTTGTGTATCGCATTCTGTCTAACCCCACCATATATTTTGGGGTGTTTTATTTTCCTTTTCATATACTTGTATGCATGATACTATTATGTAGATGTTCTGGTCTTACTATTATTTTGGGGATCCTTCTCCTTGGACACAGAAGTCTTGATATAAATCTGATGTTGCATAATAAACTTCCAACAAAAATTCCTTTATAAAATCCGGATCTGAGTAAGGGATAAATTCGACAGTTATGACTAATTCACATTCTACTGGGGGTTGATTTTGAGAGCTTAGAAGCAGAGTCAGCGATTAGGTCTCATCTAGACTGAAAGGATCTGTGTTTTAATTGAGAGTTTAGTACCTGTCTAGGGAATGATTTTCAAATATCAATTTGCTTCTCAAAATTGCTGTGTGTTGGAAATCTGATATTAGATATCGCATTAAGTCAATATCCACTTGGGTGTAGATGAGATGTGATAAATAATACTAGAGGAACAACATATAGGCCTTGGTGAATTTCTAAGGTAGGGTCGAGTATTCCTTCGACTACTATCTTCTTCTGCCAAAGTCTAGAATTGAGACTTGAGTGAGTGCATCCGGAACAGGTTCATTTATGGATCTGTTTCATTTAGTTTGTATCTCATAACTACCCAGATGTTGTAAGCCCTGTGGCTTATCGATATCTCGGGGGTTCTTGATCTGCATCTGGTCACCAAGACCAGGGGCTCTTTTATACTAACGGAAAGAGACGTTTTTAACGATTCCGAGTGATAGATTTAAATGCTTTCTTTACAGCTTTCATTACTGCTTTCCTTTTAAATGCTTTCATAGAGGTCACTCGGAAGAATTAGGGGCTGTCCATCTGTTAAAAGGTTTGAGAGTTATGGAATGGTTTGGGGGTTGATTTGAAACTTTGGATGTGACATGGGGGATTGATAGCAGTACTTGGCATGTCAACTAATGATTTGACAGGTGTTGCTCGTCCACCGTAAACGATTAACATACTTTTGCAAGGCATTGCAAGGGGAGTTAAGAGTTTATGGTATCTTAGAAATTGAGGTCATAAGAGCACGTAAATTCTCACCATAAGTACCTGTCTGTTAAAGGGAACAAGGTGTAGAAAGCATGAGAATTAGCTAACTAGAGGATTGTCCCAAGCTAAGATCTGTGTATAAAAATGGAAGTTTAATTGTGTTTCATCTGAGTCTTGTCCAATCTTTATTATTTCCTCCCTGTCCCTTCTGTCATATTTAAACCTGCTTTCTAGATAGTGTAGCATAATTTTAATCCGCTTTCTTAGTATAGATTTAATTGCTTTCCTCGATCTAGTTTACCATGCTTTGTAGAATAATTTTTACTGCTTTCATGGTCTGGTTTAATTTATGTCAAGTAGTTGTTAGAAAACCTTGCAAAACTTGAAACGAGTAACCGAGTGGAAAATCTTAGTAAACGACGTGGGCCCTGCTTCCATCGCACATCCTCCAGTGAACGATCCGGTACTTACTATAAATTACTGCAATTTTTGACTCCGTGCGCTTTCGGGAGCACAGTTTCTTGACACGAGTAAAATAAAATCAACATTTTGGGAAAATACTCATACAGTGGGAAGATGTTCAAGAATTTCATGGCAGGTATCTTCTTGACATGAAATTAAGAGAAGTATCATGGTGCAGATACCAGGGACTTTCAGGGTGACAGATTGAAGGTCCATCCCGGTTGCATCATGGTATTTGTCAAAAGTTTCATGGCGGGAAGGACCACAGCGCCGTTTGAACCCCACATGAGTAATAAAACGGGAAATCTTAACATATCCTTAAACCCCTTCCCTACATCATAATCCCTTTCACTTAATAAATCCACACCTGATATTTCAGAAAATTACTCGTGTCAATGAAACTCGTCAAAAGTTTCATGGCGCCGTTGCCGGGGAAATGCAGACAATTGTAATAAATAATACTTTATTAAGTATTGAACAATGGTGTCTGGTAAGATTGAATTATTTACCCCGGCTGCACCATGAAGCTGGAAACGGGTGCAAAAGTTTCAGTGCCCGCCGGGTGGCCTGTCGGTAAAACGGTGCCCGTCGGGTGGCCAAACAGTAGGACTGTGCCAGTCGGGTGGCCAGTCGGTAAAACGGTGCCCTTCGAGTGGCCTGTCGGTAAAACCGTGCCCATCGGGTGGCGTGTCGGTAAAATGGTGCTCGTCGGGTGGCCAGTCGATAAAATGGTGCCCGTCGGGTGGCCTGTCGGTAAAACGGTGCCCGTCGGTTGGTCAGTCGGTAAAACGGTGCCCGTCGGGTGGCCATCGGTAAAACAGTGCCAATCTGGTGGCCTGTCGCTAAAATGGTGCCCGTCTGGTGGCCTGTCCGTAAAACGGTGCCCGTCGGGTGGCCTGTCGGTAAAACGATGTCCGTCAGGGGGCATTTCGGTATAATGGAACCCATTGGGTGACCTGTCGGTGAAACGGTGCCTGTCGGTTGGTCAGTCGGTAAAACGGTGCCCGTCGGGTAGCCTATCGGTAAAACAGTGCCAATCTGGTGGCCTGTCGGTAAAATGGTGCCCGTCGGGCATGTCGGTAAAACGGTGTCCGTCCGGTGGCCTTTTGGCAAAACAGTGCCCGTCGGGTGGTATGTCGGTAGAACGGTGTCCGTCGGGGGGCCCGTCGATATAACGGTGCCCGTCGGTGGCATGTCGGTAAAACGGTGCTCGTCGGGGGCATTTCGGTAAAACGGTGCCCGTCAGGTTGCCTGTCTGTAAAACGGTGCCCTTCGGGTGGCCTGTCGGCAAAACGGTGCCCGTCGGGGGTATTTCGGTAAAGCGGTGCTCGTCGGGTAGCCTGTCAATAAAACGGTGGCCGTCGAGTGGCCTGTCGGTAAAACGGTACTCGTCCGGGATATTTTGGTAAAATGGTGCCCGTCAGGTGGCCTGTCAGGAAAACGGTGCCTGTCCGGTGGCCTGTCGGTAAAACAGTGCCCGTCGGGTGGTATGTCGGTAAAACGGTGCCCGTCGATAAAACGGTGCCCGTCGGGTGGCCTGTCTGTAAAACGGTGTCCGTCGGGGACATTTCGGTAAAACGGTGTCCGTCGGGCATGTCAGTAAAACGGTGTCCGTCGGGTGGCCTGTCGGCAAAACGGTGCTCGTCGGGTAGCCTGTCGATAAAATGGTGCCCCGTCGGGCATGTCGGTAATACAGTGCCCGTCGGGTGGCCTGTCGGTAAAACGGTGCTCGTAGGGTGACCTGTCGGTAAAATTGTTGCTGTCGGGCATGTCGGGAAAATGGTGCCCGTTGGGTGGCCTGTCCGTAAAACGGTGATCGTCGGGTGGACTGTCGGTACAATGGTGCCCTTCGGGTGGCCTGTCGGTAAAACGGTGCCCGTCGGGTGGCCAGTCAGTAGAACTGTGCCCGTCGGGTGGCCAGTCGGTAGAACTGTGCCCGTCGGGTGGCCAGTCGGTAAAACGGTGCCCGTCGGGTGGCGTGTCGGTAAAACGGTGCCCGTCGGGTGGCCAGTCTGTAGAACTGTACCCGTCAGGTGGCCAGTCTGTAAAACGGTGCCCGTAAGGTGGCTTGTCGGTAAAACCGTGCCCATCGGGTGGAGTGTCGGTAAAACGGTGCTCGTCGGGTGGCCTTTCGATAAAATGGTGCCCTCGGGCATGTCGGAAAAACAGTGCCTGTCAGGTGGCCTGTCGGTAAAACTGTGCCCGTCGGGTGGCCTGTCGGTAAAACGGTGCCCGTCTGGTGGCCTATCCGTAAAATGGTGCCCGTCGGGTGGCATGCGGTAACACGATGCCCGTCAGGGGGCATTTCGGTAAAATGGAGCCCGTCGGGTGGCCTGTCGGTAAAACGGTGCCCGTCGGTTGGCTAGTCGGTAAAACGGTGCCCGTCGGGTGGCCCGTCGTTAAAACAGTGCCAATCGGGTGGCCTGTCGGTAAAATGGTGCCCGTCGGCCATGTCGGTAAAACGGTGTCCATCGGGTGGCCTTTCGGCAAAACAATGCCCTTCAGCTGGTAGGTCGGTAAAACGGTGCCCGTCGGGTGGCCCGTCGATAAAACGGTGCCCGTCGGGTGGCCAGTCAGTAGAACTGTGCCCGTCGGGTGGCCAATCGGTAGAACTGTGCCCATCCGGTGGCTAGTCGGTAAAACGGTGCCTGTCGGGTGGCCAGTCAGTAGAACTGTGCCCGTCGGGTGGCCAGTCGGTAAAACGGTGCCCATCGGGTGGCGTGTCAGTAAAACGGTGCCCGTCGGGTGGCCAGTCTGTAGAACTGTACCCGTCAGGTGGCCAGTCGGTAAAACGGTGCCCGTAAGGTGGCGTGTCGGTAAAATCGTGCCCATCGGGTGGCGTGTCGGTAATACGGTGCCCGTCGGGTGGCATGTCGGTAAAATGGTGCCCGTCGGGCATGTCGGTAATACAGTGCCTGTCGGGTGCCCTGTCGGTAAAACTGTGCCCGTCGGGTGGCCTGTTGGTAAAACGGTGCCTGTCTGGTGGCCTGTCCGTAAAATGGTGCCCGTCGGGTGGCCTGTCGGTAAAACGATGCCCTTCAGGGGGCATTTCGGTAAAATGGAACCCATCGGGTGGCCTGTCGGTAAAACGGTGCCCGTCGGTTGGTCAGTCGGTAAAACGGTGCCCGTCGGGTGGCCTATCGGTAAAACAGTGTCAATCGGGTGGCCTGTCGGTAAAATGGTGCCCGTCGGGCATGTCGGTAAAACGGTGTCCGTCCGGTGGCCTTTCGGCAAAAGAGTGCCCGTCGGGTGGTATGTCGGTAAAACGGTGTCCGTCGGGTGGCCCGTCGATATAACGGTGCCCGTCGGTGGCCTCTTAGTAAAATAGTGCTCGTTGGGGGCATTTCAGTAAAACGGTGCCCGTCAGGTTGCCTGTCAGTAAAATGGTGCCCTTCGGGTGGCATGTCGATAAAACGGTGCCCGTCGGGGGTATTTCGGTAAAATGGTGCTCGTCGGGTCGCCTGTCAGTAAAACGGTGGCCGTCGAGTGGCCTGTCGGTAAAACGGTACCCATCAGAGATATTTTGGTAAAATGGTGCTCGTTGGGTGGCCTGTCAGGAAAACGGTGCCCGTCCGATGGCCTGTCGGCAAAACAGTGCCCGTCGGGTGGGATTTCGATAAAACGGTGCCCGTCGATAAAACGGTGCCCGTCGGGTAGCCTGTCGGTAAAACGGTGTCCGTCGGGCATGTCGGTAAAACGGTGTCCATCGGGTGGCCTGTCGGAAAAATAGTACCCGTCGGGATGTATGTCGGTAAAACGGTGCCCGTCGGGTGGTATGTCGGTAAAACGGTGCCCGTCGATAAAACGGTGCCCGTCGGGTGGCCTGTCGGTAAAATGGTGCCCGTCGAGCATATCGGTAAAACGGTGCCCGTCGGGTGGCCTGTCGGCAAAGCAGTGCCCGTCGGGTGGCATATCGGAAAAACAGTGCCAGTCGGGTGACCCGTCGATAAAACAGTGCCTGTCGGGTGGCCTGTCGGTAAAACGATGCCCGTGGGGGCATTTCGGTAAAACGGTGCCCATCGGGTTGCCTGTTAGTAAAACGGTGCCCGTCGGGTGGCCTGTGGATAATACATTGCCCGTCGGGTAGCTTGTCGGTAAAATGGTGCCCGTAACTTGGCCTGTCGGAAAAATGTTTCCCGTCGGGCATGTCGGTAAGACGGTGCCCGTCGGGTGGCCTGTCGGTAACACGGTGCCCGTCGGGTGGCCTGTCGGTAATACGGTGCCCGTCGGGTAGCTTGTCGGTAAAATGGTGCCCGTAGGGTGGCCTATCGGTAATACGGTGCCCGTCGGGTAGCTTGTCGGCAAAACAGTGCTCGTCGGGTGGTATATCGGAAAAACAGTGCCCGTCGGGTTGCCTGTCAGTAAAACGGTGCCCATCGGGTTGCCTGTCAGTAAAACGGTGCCCATCGGTTTGCCTGTCAGTAAAACGGTGCCCGTCAGGTGACCTGCTGGTAATAAGGTGCCAGTCGGGTGGCTTGTCGGTAAAATGGTGCCCGTAGAGTGGCCTGTCGGAAAAATGTTGCCCGTCGGGCATGTCGGTAAAACGATGCCCGTCGGGTGGCCTGTCGGTAAAACGGTGCCCGTCGGGTGGCCAAACAGTAGGACTGTGCCAGTCGGGTGGCCTGTCGGTAAAACCGTGCCCTTCGGATGGCCTGTCGGTAAAACTGTGCCCATCGGGTGGCGTGTCGGTAAAATGGTGCTCGTCGGGTGGCCAGTCGATAAAATGGTGCCCGTCGGGTGGCCTGTCGGTAAAACGGTGCCCGTCGGTTGGTCAGTCGGTAAAACGGTGCCCGTCGGGTGGCCATCGGTAAAACAGTGCCAATCTGGTGGCCTGTCGCTAAAATGGTGCCCGTCTGGAGGCCTGTCCGTAAAACGGTGCCCGTCGGGTGGCCTGTCGGTAAAACGATGTCCGTCAGGGGGCATTTCGGTATAATGGAACCCATTGGGTGGCCTGTCGGTGAAACGGTGCCTGTCGGTTGGTCAGTCGGTAAAACGGTGCCCGTCGGGTAGCCTATCGGTAAAACAGTGCCAATCTGGTGGCCTGTCGGTAAAATGGTGCCCGTCGGGCATGTCGGTAAAACGGTGTCCGTCCGGTGGCCTTTCGGCAAAACAGTGCCCGTCGGGTGGTATGTCGGTAGAACGGTGTCCGTCGGGGGGCCCGTCGATATAACGGTGCCCGTCGGTGGCATGTCGGTAAAACGGTGCTCGTCGGGGGCATCTCAGTAAAATGGTGCCCGTCGGGTTGCCTGTCTGTAAAACGGTGCCCTTCGGGTGGCCTGTCGGTGAAACGACACCCGTCAGGGGGCATTTCGGTATAATGGAACCCATTGGGTGGCCTGTCGGTAAAACGGTGCCCGTCGGTTGGTCAGTCAGTAAAACGGTGCCCGTCGGGTGGCCATCGGTAAAACAGTGCCAATCGGGTGGCCTGTCGGTAAAATGGTGCCCGTCGGGCATGTCAGTAAAACGGTGTCCGTCCGGTGGCCTTTCGGCAAAACAGTGCCCGTCGGGTGGTATGTCGGTAAAACGGTGTCCGTCGGGGGGCCCGTCGATATAACGGTGCCCGTCGGTGGCATGTCGGTAAAACGGTGCTCGTCGGTGGCATTTCGGTAAAACGGTGCCCGTCAGGTTGCCTGTCTGTAAAACGGTGCCCTTCGGGTGGCCTGTCGGCAAAACGGTGCCCGTCGGGGGTATTTCGGTAAAGCGGTGCTCGTCGGGTAGCCTGTCAATAAAACGGTGGCCGTCGAGTGGCCTGTCGGTAAAACGGTACTCGTCCGGGATATTTTGGTAAAATGGTGCCCGTCGGGTGGCCTGTCAGGAAAACGGTGCCTGTCCGGTGGCCTGTCGGTAAAACAGTGCCCGTCGGGTGGTATGTCGGTAAAACGGTGCCCGTCGATAAAACGGTGCCCGTCGATAAAACGGTGTCCGTCGGGGACATTACGGTAAAACGGTGTCCGTCGGGCATGTCAGTAAAACGGTGTCCGTCGGGTGGCCTGTCGGCAAAACGGTGCTCGTCGGGTAGCCTGTCGATAAAATGGTGCCCCGTCGGGCATGTCGGTAATACAGTGCCCGTCAGGTGGCCTGTCGGTAAAACGGTGCTCGTAGGGTGACCTGTCGGTAAAATTGTGGCTGTCGGGCATGTCGGGAAAATGGTGCCCGTTGGGTGGCCTGTCCGTAAAACGGTGATCGTCGGGTGGCCTGTCGGTAAAATGGTGCCCTTCGGGTGGCCTGTCGGTAAAACGGTGCCCGTCGGGTGGCCAGTCAGTAGAACTGTGCCCGTCGGGTGGCCAGTCGGTAAAACGGTGCCCGTCGGGTGGTGTGTCGGTAAAACGGTGCCCGTCGGGTGGCCAGTCTGTAGAACTGTACCCGTCAGGTGGCCAGTCTGTAAAATTGTGCCCGTAAGGTGGCTTGTCGGTAAAACCGTGCCCATCGGGTGGCGTGTCGGTAAAACGGTGCTCGTCGGGTGGCCTTTCGGTAAAATGGTGCCCGTCGGGCATGTCGGAAAAACAGTGCCTGTCGGGTGGCCTGTCGGTAAAACTGTGCCCGTCGGGTGGCCTGTCGGTAAAACGGTGCCCGTCTGGTGGCCTATCCGTAAAATGGTGCCCGTCGGGTGGCCTGCGGTAAAACGATGCCCGTCAGGGGGCATTTCGGTAAAATGGAGCCCGTCGGGTGGCCTGTCGGTAAAATGGTGCCCGTCGGTTGGCTAGTCGGTAAAACGGTGCCCGTCGGGTGGCCTGTCGTTAAAACAGTGCCAATCGGGTGGCCTGTCGGTAAAATGGTGCCCGTCGGCCATGTCGGTAAAACGGTGTCCATCGGGTGGCCTATCGGCAAAACAATGCCCTTCAGCTGGTAGGTCGGTAAAATGGTGCCCGTCGGGTGGCCCGTCGATAAAACGGTGCCCGTCGGGTGGCCAGTCAGTAGAACTGTGCCCGTCGGGTGGCCAGTCGGTAGAACTGTGCCCATCGGGTGGCTAGTCGGTAAAACGGTGCCTGTCGGGTGGCCATTCAGTAGAACTGTGCCCGTCGGGTGGCCAGTCGGTAAAACGCTGCCCATCGGGTGGCGTGTCAGTAAAACGGTGCCCGTCGTGTGGCCAGTCTGTAGAACTGTACCTGTCAGGTGGCCAGTCGGTAAAACGGTGCCCGTAAGGTGGCTTGTCGGTAAAATCGTGCCCATCGGGTGGCGTGTCGGTAATACGGTGCTCGTCGGGTGGCCTGTCCGTAAAATGGTGTCCGTCGGGCATGTCGGTAAAACAGTGCCTGTCGGGTGCCCTGTCGGTAAAACTGTGCCCGTCGGGTGGCCTGTCGGTAAAACGGTGCCCGTCTGGTGGCCTGTCCGTAAAATGGTGCCCGTCTGGTGGCCTGTCGGTAAAACGATGCCCGTCGGGGGGCATT
The DNA here is from genome assembly GCA_030278955.1 of Hygrophila difformis. Classification (NCBI taxonomy): domain Eukaryota; kingdom Viridiplantae; phylum Streptophyta; class Magnoliopsida; order Lamiales; family Acanthaceae; genus Hygrophila; species Hygrophila difformis. Next base: position 60,073,595 of record JAOANR010000007.1, on the reverse strand, counting down.
TCGGTAAAATGGAACCCATCGGGTGGCCTGTCGGTAAAACGGTGCCCGTCGGTTGGTCAGTCGGTAAAACGGTGCCCGTCGGGTGGCCTATCGGTAAAACAGTGCCAATCTTGTGGCCTGTCGGTAAAATGGTGCCCATCGGGATTGTCGGTAAAACGGTGTCCGTCCGGTGGCCTTTCGGCAAAAGAGTGCCCGTCGGGTGATATGTCTGTAAAACGGTGTCCGTCGGGTGGCCCGTCGATGTAACAGTGCCCTTCGGTGGCCTGTCAGTAAAATGGTGCTCGCCGGGGGCATTTCAGTAAAACGGTGCCCGTTAGGTTGCCTGTCAGTAAAACGGTGCCCATCGGGTGGCATGTCGATAAAACGGTGCCCGTCGGGGGTATTTCGGCAAAATGGTGCTCGTCGGGTAGTCTGTTAGTAAAACGGTGGCCGTCGAGTTGGCTGTCGGTAAAACGGTACCCATCCGAGATATTTTGGTAAAATGGTGCCCGTCGGGTGGCCTGTCAGGAAAACGGTGCCCGTCCGGTGGCCTGTCGGCAAAACAGTGCCCGTCGGGTGGTATGTCGATAAAACGGTGCTCGTCGATAAAACGGTGCCCGTTGGGTGGCCTGTTGGTAAAACGGTGTCCGTATGGGACATTTCGGAAAAACGGTGTCCGTCGGGCATGTCGGTAAAACGGTGTCCGTCGGGTGGCCTGTCGGCAAAACAGTACCCGTCGGGAGGTATGTCGGTAAAACGGTGCCCGTCGGGTGGTATGTCGGTAAAACGGTGCCCGTCGATAAAACGGTGCCCGTCGGGTGGCCTGTCGGCAAAGCAGTGCCCGTCGGGTGGTATATCGGAAAAACAGTGCGCGTCGGGTGACCCGTTGATAAAACAGTGCCTGTCGGGTGCCCTGTAGGTAAAACGGTGCCCGTCGGGGGCATTTCGGTAAAACGGTGCCCAGCGGGTTGCCTGTCAGTAAAACGGTGCCCGTCGGGTGGCCTGTGGATAATACATTGCCCGTCGGGTAGCTTGTCGGTAAAATGGTGCCCGTAGCTTGGCCTGTCGGAAAAATGTTGCCTGTCGGGCAAGTTGGTAAAACAGTGCCCGTCGGGTGGCCTGTCAGTAACACGGTGCCCGTCGGGTGGCCTGTCGGTAACACGGTGCTAGTCGCGTAGCTTGTCGGTAAAATGGTGCCCGTAGGGTGGCCTATCGGAAAAATGTTGCCCGTCGGGCATGTCGGTAAAACGTTGCCCGTCGGGTGGCCAGTCGGTAACACGGTGCCCGTCGGGTGGCCAGTCAGTAGTACTGTGCCCGTCGGGAGGCCAGTCGGTAAAACGATGCCCTTCGGGTAGCCTGTCGGTAAAACCATGCCCATCGGGTGGCGTATCGGTAAAATGGTGCTCGTCGGGTGGCCAGTCGGTAAAATGGTGCCCATCGGGCATGTCTGTAAAACGGTGTCCGTCGGGTGGCCCGTCGATATAACGGTGCCCGTCGGTGGCCTGTCGGTAAAACGGTGCTCGTCGGGGGCATTTCGGTAAAACGGTGCCCGTCGGGATGCCTTGTCAGTAAAACTGTGCCCGTCGAGTGGCCTGTTGATAAAACGGTGCCCGTCGGGGGTATTTCGGTAAAACGGTGCTCGTCGGGTCGCCTGTCAGTAAAACGGTGGCCGTCGAGTGGCCTGTCGGTAAAACGGTACCCGTCCGGGATATTTTGGTAAAATGGTGCCCGTCAGGTGGCATGTCAGGAAAATGGTGCCCCTCCGGTGGCCTGTCGGCAAAACATTGCCCGTCGGGTGGCCTGTCGTTAAAAGGGTGTCCGTCGGGGACATTTCGACAAAATGGTTTCCGTCGGGCATGTCAGTAAAACGGTGTCCGTCGGGTGGCCTATCGGCAAAACAGTGCCCGTTGGGTGGTATGTCGTAAAACGGTGCCCGTCGGGTGGTATGTCGGTAAGACGGTGCCCGTCGATAAAACGGTGCCTGTCGAGTATGTCGGTAAAACGGTGCCCGTCGGGTGGCCTGTCGGCAACACAGTGCCCGTCGGGTGGTATATCGGAAAAACAGTGCCCGTCTGACCCGTCGATAAAACAGTGCCTGTCGGGTGGCCTGTCGGTAAAACGGTGTCCGTTGGGGGCATTTCGGTAAAACGGTGCCCATCAGGTTGCCTGTCAGTAAAACGGTGCCCGTCGGGTGGCCTGTCGGTAATACGGTGCCAGTCGGGTGGCTTGTCGTTAAAATGGTGCCCGTAGGGTGGCCTGTCGGAAAAATGTTACCCGTCGGGCATGTAAGTAAAACGGTGCCTGTCGGGTGGCCTGTCTGTAACACGGTGCCCGTTGGGTGGCCTGTCGGTAAAACGGTGCCCGTCGGGTGGCCAGTCAGTAGGACTGTGCCCGTCGGGTGGCCAGTCGGTAAAACGGTGCCCTTCGGGTGGCCTGTCGGTAAAACTGTGCCCATCGGGTGGCGTGTCGGTAAAATGGTGCTCGTCGGGTGGCCAGTCGATAAAATGGTGCCCGTCGGGTGGCCTGTCGGTAAAACGATGCCCGTCAGGGTGCATTTCTGTAAAATGGAACCCTTTGGGTGGCCTGTCGGTAAAACGGTGCCCGTCGGTTGGTCAGTCAGTAAAACGATGCCCGTCGGGTGGCCATCGGTAAAACAGTTCCAATCGGGTGGCCTGTCGGTAAAATGGTGTCCGTCGGGCATGTCGGTAAAATGGTGCCCGTTTGGTGGCATGTCCGTAAAACGGTGCCCGTCGGGTGGCCTGTCGGTAAAACGGTGCCCGTCGGTTGGTCAGTCGGTAAAACGGTGCCCGTCGGGTGGCCTATCGGTAAAACAGTGCCAATCGGGTGGCCTGTCGGTAAAATGGTGCCCGTCGGGCATGTCGGTAAAACGGTGTCCGTCCAGTGGCCTTTCGGCAAAACAGTGCCCATCGGGTGGTATGTCGGTAAAATGGTGTCCATCGGGGGGCCCATCGATATAATGGTGCCCATCGGTGGCCTGCCGGTAAAACGGTGCTCGTCGGGGGCATTTCGGTAAAACGGTGCCCGTCGGGTTTCCTGTCAATAAAACGGTGCCTTTCGGGTGGCCTGTCGGTAAAACGGTGCCCGTCGGGGGTATTTCGGTAAAACGGTGCTCGTGGGGTCGCCTATCAGTAAAACTATGGCCGTCAAGTGGCCTGTCGGTAAAACGGTACCCGTCCGGGATATTTTGGTAAAATGGTGCCTGTCGGGTGGCCTGTCAGGAAAATGGTGCCCGTCCGGTGGCCTGTCGGAAAAACAGTGCCCGTCGGGTGGTATGTCGGTAAAACGGTGCCCATCGATAAAACGGTACCCGTCGGGTGGCCTGTCGGTAAAACGGTGTCCGTCGGGGACATTTCAGTAAAACGGTGTCCGTCGGGCATGTCGGTAAAACGGTGTCCGTCGGGAGGCCTATCGGCAAAACAATACCCGTCGGGTGGTATGTCAGTAAAACGGTGCTCGTCGGGTGGTATGTCGGTAAAACGGTGCCCGTCGGGTGGTATGTCGGCAAAACGGTGCCCGTCGGGTGGTATGTCGGTAAAACGGTGCCCGTCGATAAAACGGTGCCCGTCGGGAGGGCCTGTCGGTAAAATGGTGCCCGTCGGGCATGTCGGTAAAACGGTGCCCGTCGGGTGGCCTGTATGCAAAGCAGTGCCCGTCGGGTTGTATATCGGAAAAACAGTGCCCGTCGGGTGACCCGTCGATAAAACAAGTGCCTGTCGGGTGCCCTGTCGGTAAAACTGTGCCCGTCGGGGGCATTTCGGTAAAACGGTGCCCATCGGGTTGCCTGTCAGTAAAACGGTGCCCGTCGGGTGGCCTGTGGATAATACATTGCCCGTCGGGTAGCTTGTCGGTAAAATGGTGCCCGTAGCTTGGCCTGTCGGAAAAATGTTGCCTGTCGGGCATGTCGGTAAAACAGTGCCCGTCGGGTGGCCTGTCGGTAACACGGTGCCCGTCGGGTGGCCTGTCGGTAACACGGTGCCAGTCGCGTAGCTTGTCGGTAAAATGGTGCCCGTAGGGTGGCCTATCGGAAAAATGTTGCCCGTCGGGCATGTCCGTAAAACGTTGCCCGTCGGGTGGCCAGTCGGTAACACGGTGCCCGTCAGGTGGCCATTCAGTAGGACTGTGCCCGTCGGGAGGCCATTCGGTAAAACGGTGCCCTTCGGGTAGGCTGTCGGTAAAACCATGCCCATCGGGTGGCGTATCGGTAAAATGGTGCTCGTCGGGTGGCCAGTCGGTAAAATGGTGCCCGTCGGGCATGTCAGTAAAACGGTGTCCGTCTGGTGGCCTTTCGGCAAAACAGTGCCCGTCGGGTGGTATGTCGGTAAAACGGTGTCCGTCGGGTGGCCTGTCGATATAACGGTGTCCGTCGGTGGGCTGTCGGTAAAACGGTGCTCGTCGGGGGCATTTCGGTAAAACGGTGCCCGTCGGGTTGCCTGTCAGTAAAACGGTGCCCGTCGGGTGGCCTGTCGATAAAACGGTGCCCGTCGGGGGTATTTCGATAAAACGGTGCTCGTCGGGTCGCCTGTCAGTAAAACTGTGGCCGTCGAGTGGCCTGTCGGTAAAACGGTACCCGTCCGGGATATTTTGGTAAAATGGTGCCCGTCGGGTGGCATGTCAGGAAAACGGTGCCCCTCCGGTGGCCTGTCGGCAAAACATTGCCCGTCGGGTGGCCTGTCAAGAAAAGGGTGTCCGTCGGGGACATTTCGATAAAATGGTTTCCGTCGGGCATGTCGGTAAAACGGTATCCGTCGGGTGGCCTGTCGGCAAAACAGTGCCCGTCGGGTGGTATGTCGTAAAATGGTGCCCGTCGGGTGGTATGTCGGTAAGACGGTGCCCGTCGATAAAACGGTGCCTGTCGGGTATGTCGGTAAAACGGTGCCCGTCGGGTGGCGTGTCGGCAAAACAGTGCCCGTCGGGTGGTATATCGGAGAAACAGTGCCCGTCTGACCCGTTGATAAAACAGTGCCTGTCGGGTGGCCTGTCAGTAAAACGGTGTCCGTTGGGGGCATTTCGGTAAAACGGTGCCCATCAGGTTGCCTGTCAGTAAAACGGTGCCCGTCGGGTGGCGTGTCGGTAATACGGTGCCAGTCGGGTGGCTTGTCGGTAAAATGGTGCCCGTAGGGTGCCCTGCCGGAAAAATGTTACCCGTCGGGCATGTAAGTAAAACGGTGCCTGTTGGGTGGCCTGTCCGTAACACGGTGCCCGTTGGGTGGCCTGTCGGTAAAACGGTGCCCGTCGGGTGGCCAGTCAGTAGGACTGTGCCCGTCGGGTGGCCAGTCGGTAAAACGGTGCCCTTCGGTTGGCCTGTCGGTAAAACTGTGCCCATCGGGTGGCATGTCGGTAAAATGGTGCTCATCGGGTGGCCAGTCGATAAAATGGTGCCCGTCGGGTGGCCTGTCGGTAAAACGATGCCCGTCAGGGTGGATTTCTGTAAAATGGAACCCTTTGGGTGGCCTGTCAGTAAAACGGTGCCCGTCGGTTGGGCAGTCAGTGAAACAATGCCCGTCGGGTGGCCATCGGTAAAACAGTGCCAATCGGGTGGCCTGTCGGTAAAATGGTGTCCGTCGGGCATTCGGTAAAATGGTGCCCGTTTGGTGGCATGTCCGTAAAACGGTGCCCTTCGGGTGGCTTGTCGGTAAAACGATGCCCGTCAGGGGGCATTTCGGTAAAATAAAACCCATCGGGTGGCCTGTCGGTAAAACGGTGCCCGTCGGTTGGTCAGTCGGTAAAACGGTGCCCGTCGGGTGGCCTATCGGTAAAACAGTGCCAATCGGGTGGCCTGTCGGTAAAATGGTGCCCATCGGGCATGTCGGTAAAACGGTGTCCGTCCAGTGGCCTTTCGGCAAAACAGTGCCTGTCGGGTGGTATGTCGGTAAAACGGTGTCCATCGGGGGGCCCATCAATATAACGGTGCCCATCGGTGGCCTGCCGGTAAAACGGTGCTCGTCGGGGGCATTTCGGTAAAACGGTGCCCGTCGGGTTGCCTGTCAATGAAACGGTGCCTTTCGGGTGGCCTGTCGGTAAAACGGTGCCCGTCGGGGGTATTTCGGTAAAACGGTGCTCGTCGGGTCGCCTATCAGTAAAACTATGGCCGTCGAGTGGCCCGTCGGTAAAACGGTACCCGTCCGGGATATTTTGGTAAAATCGTGCCCGTCGGGTGGCCTGTCAGGAAAACGGTGCCCGTCCGGTGCCCTGTCGGCAAAACAGTGCCCATCGGGTGGTATGTCGATAAAACGGTGCCCATCGATAAAACGGTACCCGTCGGGTGGCCTGTCGGTAAAACGGTGTCCGTCGGGGACATTTGGGTAAATGGGTGTCCGTCGGGCATGTCGGTAAAACGGTGTCCGTCGGGTGGCCTGTCGGCAAAACAGTACCCGTCGGGTGGTATGTCAGTAAAACGGTGCTCGTCGGGTGGTATGTCGGTAAAACGGTGCCCGTCAGGTGGTATGTCGGCAAAACGGTGCCCGTCGGGTGGTATGTCGGTAAAACGGTGCCCGTCGATAAAACGGTGCCCGCCGGGTGGCCTGTATGCAAAGCAGTGCCCGTCGGGTGGTATATCGGAAAAACAGTGACCGTCGGGTGACCCGTCGATAAAACAGTGCCTGTCGGGTGGCCTTTCGGTAAAACGGTGCCCGTCGGGGGCATTTCGATAAAACGGTGCCCATCGGGTTGCCTGTCAGTAAAACAGTACCCGTCGGGTGGCCTGTCAGTAATACGGTGCCCGTCGGCTAGCTTGTCGGTAAAATGGTGCCCGTAGGGTGGCCTGTCGGAAAAATGTTGCCCGTCGGGCATGTCGGTAAAACGGTGCCCGTCGGGTGGCTGTCGGCAACACGGTGCCCGTCAGGTGCCTGTCGGTAAAACGGTGCCCGTCGGGTGGCCAGTCTGTAGGACTGTGCCCATCGGGTGGCCAGTCGGTAAAACGGTGCCCTTTGGGTGGCCTGTCGGTAAAACCGTGCCCATCGGGTGGCGTGTCGGTAAAATGGTGCTCGTCGGGTGGCCAGTCGGTAAAATGGTGCCCGTCGGGCATGTCGGTAAAACAGTGCCCATCGGGTAGCTTGTCGGTAAAACTGCGCCCGTCGGGTGGCGTGTCGGTAAAACGGTGTCCGTCGGGTGGCATGTCGGTAAAACGGTACCCGTCTGTTGGCCTGTCGTTAAAACAGTGCCCGTCGGTGGCCTGTCGGTAAGACAGTGCTCGTCGGGGGCATTTCGGTAAAACGGTGCCCGTCGGGTTGCCTGTCAGTAAAACGGTGACCGTCGGGGGTATTTCGGTAAAACGGTGCTTGTCGGGTCGCCTGTCAGTAATACAGTGGCCGTCGAGTGGCCTGTCGGTAAAACGGTACCCGTCCGGGATATTTTGGTAAAATGGTGCCCGTCGGGTGGCCTGTCAGGAAAACGGTGCCCGTCCAGTGGCCTGTCGGCAAAACAGTGCCCGTCGGGTGGCCTGTCGGTAAAACGGTGCCCGTCGGGTGGTATGTCGGTAAGATGGTGCCCGTCGATAAAACGGTGCCCATCGGGCATATCGGTAAAACGGTGCCCGTCGGGTGGCCTGTCGGCAAAACAGTGCCCGTCGGTGGTATATCGGAAAAACAATGCCCGTCGGGTTGCCTGTCAGTAAAACGGTGCCCATCGGGTTGCCTGTCAGTAAAACGGTGCCCGTGGGGTGGCCTGTCGGTAAAATGGTGCCCGTAGGGTGGCTGTCGGAAAAATGTTGCCCGTCGGGTGGCCTGTCGGTAAAACGGTGCCCGTCGGGTGGCCAGTCAGTAGGACTGTGCCAGTCGGGTGGCCAGTCGGTAAAACGGTGCCCTTCGGGTGGCCTGTCGGTAAAACCGTGCCCATCGGGTGGCGTGTCGGTAAAATGGTGCTCGTCGGGTGGCCATCGGTAAAATAGTGCCAATCGGGTGGCCTGTCGGTAAAATGGTGCCCGTCGGGCATGTCGGTAAAATGGTGCCCGTCTGGTGGCCTGTCCGTAAAACGGTGCCCGTTGGGTGGCCTGTCGGTAAAACGATGCCCGTCAGGGGGCATTTCGGTATAATGGAACCCATTGGGTGGCCAGTCGGTGAAACGGTGCCTGTCGGTTGGTCAGTCGGTAAAACGGTGCCCGTCGGGTGGCCTATCGGTAAAACAGTGCCAATCGGGTGCCCCGTCGGTAAAATGGTGCTCGTCGGGCTTGTCGGTAAAACGGTGTCCGTCCGGTGGCTTTTCGGCAAAACAGTGCCCGTCGGGTGGTATGTCGGTAGAACGGTGTCCGTCGGGGGGCCCGTCGATATAACGGTGCCTGTCGGTGGCATGTCGGTAAAACGGTGCTCGTCGGGGGCCTTTCGGTAAAACGGTGTCCGTCGGGTTGCCTGTCTGTAAAACGGTGCCCTTCGGGTGGCCTCTCGGTAAAACGATGCCCGTCAGGGGGCATTTCGGTATAATGGAACCCATTGGGCGGCCTGTCGGTAAACCGGTGCCCGTCGGTTGGTCAGTCTGTAAAACGGTGCCCGTCGGGTGGCCTATCGGTAAAACAGTGCCAATCGGGTGGCCTGTCGGTAAAATGGTGCCCGTCGGGCATGTCGGTAAAACGGTGTCCGTCCGGTGGCCTTTCGACAAAACAGTGCCCGTCGGGTGGTATGTCGGTAAAACGGTGTCCGTCGGGGGCCCCGTCGATATAACGGTGCCCGTCGGTGGCATGTCGTTAAAACGGTGCTCGTCGGGGGCATTTCGGTAAAACGGTGCCCGTCGGGTTGCCTGTCTGTAAAACGGTGCCCTTCAGGTGGCCTGTCGGCAAAACGGTGCCCGTCGGGGGTATTTCGGTAAAACGGTGCTCGTCGGGTCGCCTGTCAGTAAAACGGTGGCCGTCGAGTGGCCTATTGGTAAAACGGTAACCGTCCGGGATATTTTAGTAAAATGGTGCCCGTCGGGTGGCCTGTCAGGAAAACCGTGCTCGTCCGGTGGCCTGTCGGCAAAATAGTGCCCGTCGGGTGGCCTGTCGGTAAAACGGTGTCCGTCGGGGATATTTTGGTAAAATGGTATCCGTCGGGCATGTCGGTAAACGGTGTCCGTCGGGTGGCCTATCGGCAAAACAGTGCCCGTCGGGTGGTATGTCGGTAAAACGGTGCCCGTCGGGTGGTATGTCGGTAAGACGGTGCCCGTCGATAAAACGGTGCCCGTCGGGCATGTCGGTAAAACGGTGCCCGTCGAGTGGCCTGTCGGCAAAACAGTGCCCGTCGGGAGGTATGTCAGTAAAACGGTGCTCGTCGGGTGGTATGTCGGGAAAACGGTGCCCGACGGGTGGTATGTCGGCAAAATGGTGCCCGTCGGGTGGTATGTCGGTAAAACGGTACCCATCGGGTTGCCTGTTAGTATTACGGTGCCCGTCGGGTGGCCTGTAGGTAAAACGGTGCCAGTCGGGTGGCTTGTCGGTAAAATGGTGGATTGTCCGTCGGGCATGTCGGTAAAACGGTGCTCGTCGGGTGGCGTGTCGGTAAAATGGTGCTCGTCGGGTGGCCAGTCGATAAAATGGTGCCCGTCGGGTGGCCTATCGGTAAAACCGTACCCGTCTGTTGGCCTGTCGTTAAATTGGTGCCCGTCGAGTGGCCTGTCGATAAAACGGTGCCCGTGGGGGGTATTTCGGTAAAACGGTGCTCGTCGGGTCGCCTGTCAGAAAAACTGTGGCCGTCGAGTGGCCTGTCGGTAAAACGGTACCCGTCCGGGATATTTTGGTAAAATGGTGCCCGTCGGGTGGCATGTCAGGAAAACGGTGCCCCTCCGGTGGCTTGTCGGCAAAACATTGCCCGTCGGGTGGCCTGTCGGTAAAAGGGTGTCCATCGGGGACATTTCGGTAAAATGGTATCCGTCGGGCATGTCGGTAAAACGGTGTCCGTCGGGTGGCCTGTCGGCAAAACAGTGCCCGTCGGGTGGTATGTCGTAAAACGGGGCCCGTCGGGTGGTATGTCGGTAAGACGGTGCCCATCGATAAAACGGTGCCTGTCGGGTATGTCGGTAAAACGGTGCCCGTCGGGTGGCCTGTCGGCAAAAAAGTGCCCGTCGGGTGGTATATCGGAAAAAAAAACAGTGCCCGTCTGACCCGTCGATAAAACAGTGCCTGTCGGGTGGCCTGTCGGTAAAACGTTGTCCGTTGGGGGCATTTCGGTAAAACGGTGCCCATCAGGTTGCCTGTCAGTAAAACGGTGCCCGTCGGGTGGCCTGTCGGTAATACGGTGCCAGTCAGGTGGCTTGTCGGTAAAATGGTGCCCGTAGGGTGGCCTGTCGGAAAAATGTTACCCGTCGAGCATGTAAGTAAAACGGTGTCTGTCGGGTGGCCTGTCCGTAACACGGTGCCCGTTTGGTGGCCTGTCGGTAAAACGGTGCCCGTCGGGTGGCCAGTCAGTAGGACTGTGCCCGTCGGGTGGCCAGTCGGTAAAGCGGTGCCATTCGGGTGGCCTGTCGGTAAAACTGTGCCCA